>JAFBJT010105946.1:2500-17901 GCA_016785325.1 Chascanopsetta lugubris | reverse complement strand
CAGACGCGCGCCTCTCTCTCTCTCTCTCTCTCTCTCTCTCTCTCTCTCTCTCTCTCTCTCTCTCTCTCTCTCTCTCTCAGACATCCCACCCATGTGATCTCACAGGCTGCCTCTGCCTCTGCTCCACTCTACTCCAGTCAGGCTGCTGCCTTTCAGCCGGCTGCAGCTAATGAGCCTTTGTGTGACCAAAGAGAGAGAGAGAGAGAGAGAGAGAGAGAGGGAGGGAGGGAGAGGGGGGGACGGGGGGAGAGGAACAGAAACAGAGAGGTAAAAGTGAGAAAATCCGTCTTCTTGCAACAATAAAGCATATGGTGCGGGCAGCGAACCTATGCAGGCCGAGCTCTCTCTCTCTCTCTTACACACACACACGCACACACACACACACACACACACACACGCACACACACTCTCCTGCATGCACACTTCTCTCCTGCCCGTGAAGCCGGGGGGCCGCGGCAAGTCAGTGGACTGAAGCAAAAAAATAATCATTTTAAAAAATGGAGACTTCTTCATTGGTCATGTCCCTGCACCTTTTTGTTTCTTCTTCTTGTGAACGGCTGCATCTGTGATGGTGCAGCTACTGTGACACCAGGTGAAAGGAGGGACAAGCTGCCAGTGGATACAGGTCAGTTGTTCCTGTGAGGGCCAGCATGCACACACACACACACACACACACACACACACACACACACACACACTCAGACAGAAGTGTCATGTGCTCACTGTGGGACTGATGTGTCATGACTTGCTCCAGATGCCATCAGGCCGGCTGCTGTCCTCTGAGTGTGGTTTGAGCCTCGTCGTGTTGTCACATCCCGTCATGGTCGCCGTGGGAACCTCGTTAACGTACATTAACAAGAATAATCCTAATCAAAACGTGTGTGTGTGTGTGTGTGTGTGTGTGTGTTGCCACGGAGCTGTGAGCGCTGGTGATGAAGGACAGGAGTTGGCTCCCTCATCACTTGATGTGTGTGCACAGCGGCAAACACAGGGAGGGGCTTCCCACCGCCGGCTTTTGCTGCATTATTATTAATTTTTTTATTTTTTTTTTGCCTGGGATTTTCTCCCTCCATGGTGCCACAGTGAGAGCGGCTCACACCGCCATGGTTACTGGGAAGGCACCAGTGGAGACAAAGAAAGAGAGAGCGAGAGAGAGCGAGAGAGAGAGAGAGAGAGAGAGAGAGAGAGAGAGCGCAGAGACCTCTGTTTCTTATTTAGCCCGAGTGAATGAGGTTCGCCCCTGGAGCAGCCTCGTGATGTCACACCAGATTTTAACTTTTGCCTCCTGCTGGGAAATAAGAGGAGAGGCCGTGATGCGTTGGAGCCCTCACACGCAGTATATGCAACACGAGGAGCACTGTCTCATATGGTAAAGCACTAGTTGTGAGAGAGCATTAGAATCTCCATGGAAACCACTTTTGGTATCAAAGCCCAGTGCAGCCTCAGCTGAGGGCTGAGCATATGAATAGGTTTCCAACAATAGGATCTAATTAGGAGCCTTTCTGGGAAATTGAAATTGCAGAGAATTTCTGATGGAAATTTCCACTCGTGGCCGAGGAGGAAGGGAATCGGAGCTCGGGCCTGAAATGATTTCTGGAGATTGGCATCTTTAGAACATGTTGGTGGATATTTCTGAAATCCCACAAGGCCAATGACATGATGTATCTTATGATTCGATGTGAGGATTTGATTAATGTTGTCATGTCTGCACCCGTGACTTCCTGTTGACATCTGAGAACTAGACATGATTATTGTTGTTATCCTCAAGTATAATGGAATTGTGTGAAAAGCAGAAAATGGAAAGTAAATAAGAAACAAAACAAATATCTACTACAGAACAATTACGTACTGACATTTTCATAATGACCTAAATGTATTCTTGTTCAAATTACCCACCAATGAGCCCATTAATGTATGTTTACATGAGGAGCGGTTCCTCTCTACGGGGGCTGCCATGTTTTTACAGTAGCTCAGAGTGGACATACTGAAAAGAACTTGTTTTAATAACAACTGAAGTTCTACCATAGGTTCTCCTGCGTGCTCAGATGGGTGAGGGTGAGGTGACAGGTACAACGTGCAACTTCACCACTAGATGTCTCCAAATGATACATACTGCACCTTTAAGATGCAATAGAGCAAAACGCAAACAAGTAGCGACAACAGCAAAAATGGCACGCACACAAAAAAAATCTATTCTGGTTATATACAGCAGCTTTCTATAAAGTATCGTGACTTTTAAATAAATAGCTTTGTGCAAACTGGACTGAATTTAAAGGGTTATTCCACAGAATTGAATGAATGTTCAGTGAGGTTTTCCAGCCTCTCTCCGCCTCTTCCTCTCAGATAGAGGATGCCTCACATTCCCCAGTTGTAGGTAGACAGTGTTGATGCTGGAGCCCACTTTTGGTATCAAAGCCCAGTGCAGCCTCAGCTGAGGGCTGAGCATATGAATAGGTTTCCAACAATAGGATCTAATTAGGAGCCTTTCTGGGAAATTGAAATTGCAGAGAATTTCTGATGGAAATTTCCACTCGTGGCCGAGGAGGAAGGAAATCGGAGCTCGGGCCTGAAATGATTTCTGGAGATTGGCATCTTTAGAACATGTTGGTGGATATTTCTGAAATCCCACAAGGCCAATGACATGATGTATCTTATGATTTGATGTGAGGATTTGATTAATGTTGTCATGTCTGCACCCGTGACTTCCTGTTGACATCTGAGAATCAGACATGATTATTGTTGTTATACTCAAGTATAATGGAATTGTGTGAAAAGCAGAAAATGGAAAGTAAATAAGAAACAAAACAAATATCTACTACAGAACAATTACATACTGACATTTTCATAATGACCTAAATGTGTTCTTGTTCAAATTACCCACCAATGAGCCCATTAATGTATGTTTACATGAGGAGCGGTTCCTCTCTACGGGGGCCGCCATGTTTTTACAGTAGCTCAGAGTGGACATACTGAAAATCGAACTTGTTTTAATAACAACTGAAGTTCTACCATAGGTTCTCCTGCGTGCTCAGATGGGTGAGGGTGAGGTGACAGGTACAACGTGCAACTTCACCACTAGATGTCTCCAAATGATACATACTGCACCTTTAAGATGCAATAGAGCAAAACGCAAACAAGTAGCGACAACAGCAAAAATGGCACACACACACAAAAAAATCTATTCTGGTTATATACAGCAGCTTTCTATAAAGTATCGTGACTTTTAAATAAATAGCTGTGTGCAAACTGGACTGAATTTAAAGGGCTATTCCACAGAATTGAGTGAATGTTCAGTGAGGTTTTCCAGCCTCTCAGAGAGAGGATGCCTCACATTCCCCAGTTGTAGGTAGAGAGTGTTGATGCTGGAGCGCCTCCAAATGCTGCTGGTGCCATGTCACCCCCCCCCCCCCCCCCCCCCCCCCCCCCCCCCCCCCTCCCCTCCCCTCCTGGGAACAATGACCCTCTCTGCTGCCAGCACCGTGGTCCCTGCCTGGGTTGTTGCACCTCTTTCTCCTAGAGGGGCACATCCACCCCCCCCCCTCACTCTCTCTCTCTCTCTTTCTTTATCTCTCTCTCAGGCAACATTTGCATCTGTAATGACTCAGTAGCGGCGCCCGGATGAAACAGTGAGGGCTGTCTGTGTGTGAATGGAACTCCCCCACAAGCTGCTCTGGCAGATACAGACAGAGTGGGACTGGGGTGAAGAAGATGCACGCCGCCTTTGCTGGCTCCAGCTTCTGAGAGAGAGAGAGAGAGAGAGAGAGAGAGAGAGGGAGAGAGAGAAGCAGAGATGGATGAGCTGCCAGTCACAGTGGCGCTCGCTGTGCTATACAAGCTGCTCTGTCGCCTCTGTGTTCAACCAAAAATCATTTGAGAGAAACGACACGGAGTCTCCAGCTGCTGTTAAAACAGGGAACACGAGACGCCGCAATTAAAATACTTTGAATGACTGCGAGAACGATGTTTTGACTGGTGATTAAGGTTAAATAAGCCCTGCCATGTCACAGCCCTCGTTAGCATGAAGGCAGACTGGAGTCACAGGAGGGTGGGGGTGGGGGGGGTGGGGGTGGGGGGTTCCAGTGTAGTAGTGGTTTGCTCTTGTTCACTCATCCAACTGTATCATCACTCAGTGAGAGTTCGTAGCCTCTGTCCACCAACATGGAAGTGGTTCATAACACTGGTGAAGACTATTTATGCCACATCCCCAACTACGTATTTTATTTTGAAAACCCCAGGGGTCTATGTTTCAGGCTGAATCCGCACCACTGTGTTTTATTTTGAAAACACCAGGGTCTCTGTGTTTTACTTTGAAAACCACAGGGTCAGTGTTTCAGGATACACCCACATCACAACACAAATTAAAAAAAAAATACAAATACCAGTGTCACATGACCTCCTGGTCACCACAACAGAAAACAGGCCTGACAGGGAGACTCTCGGTTACATTGCTGTGTGAACCACAGACCATAATATTTCAGGAGTAACTGAAAACCCACTCAGAAAGCTGTGAGACTGTGAGACCAAGGAAGTGCGAGCAGAAGCGTTCCAACGCACTCCTCCATTCTAGGACTTCTGTTGATTGTCAAAGTCGGTTTCGACGCTGGTATTGGAAGCTGGTCATGTGATCGGAGCCCGGCCAATCAGCACAGACTGTGGTGGTTAGTGCCTCTGCTTTCCTTTACAATCACTTTGGTTTGTCAATGAAATGCCACAACTTTTCAAAGTAAACTACATTCAAATGCAAATCCCTCTGTACTGGCATCTTTTGGCCAGCCGGCGCGGGGGGGGGGGGGGGGGGGGGGGGGGGGGGGGGGGGGGGGGGGGGGTCCGTAACTGAAGTAGTTTCGGAAATATTTGTAGTGACCCTTCAACAGCCACTTACAAACTGACCTCTGTCACATGACCCCCTTTGTGCAAAAGTCCACACGGCGCCTCAGGGCACATCATGGGCAACATACCATCGCAAGATCAAAGGCGTAGAAGTCAGGCTTTAACGACACACCACACATCCTCAGTGTTCTGGAGGAATCCTCCGCCTGGATCACCCTCAGGAAGAACCGCTCAGCGCAAACACCCGTCACGTGACTTAGAATCCGCTCCACTCTGAGATTCCGCTCCACTTCACCCTCGCTGCCTCTCGTTCCAATCCCTGATAAATCCCCCCTGAAATCAATTCTCCCACCGGAGTCGGCCGGTTCATCGCCGGTGACTCAGAACCAGCCTCTTCAGGGGGAATCCGTCCACACGCCCTGCAACTGGCAGCAGCGCCTGCCGCCATTGTGGACCACGAGACGAAACAGTGACAGGCATTGTCGTTGTTTGCGCCCCCTCAGCTGTTTTGCATTTAACATCCGCACGAGTGGGAACGTGCCCAGGACGCCGGCGGTTATTTGTGCAGGCTGCGACCACCGTCGTGTCAGGCGCTTCCTGTTTGCGCCGGCGGGGGGCAGGCGGGGGCTGTTCGCATTTATGGACGTGCATTTTCATGACGTGGCTCGTTAATCCGGAGCCGGTGTGAGCCGAGATGGTTGCCGAACGGGGGGATGTCGAACCCGTTTTCGCCCGAGGGCCACGTCGGCGTCACGGTCGCCCTCAAGGGGCCGGTTGTGGCCAGACTGTGAGCGCTGTCCACGTCACCCCACCGATCAAAGAAGACCGATGGAGTCAGCTGTCTGCCTTTGAAGCTCCTCGTGGGCCTCGGGAAAAAATGAGGCGGCGGGCCGGACGTTGCCCGCGGGCCTCGGGGTCGACGCCGGCCGGCTCCAGTCGTAACCCCCGAGGGCGCCGCCGTGCACGCAGGCGGAACCGATTTCACCGCGCACCGAAAAATAATATCACTGTAACAGTTCATCATCATAACGGCCGAGCGTCGCTTTACTTTCACTGAGCTTCACGAGACGTGATGCGGTTTCTCCGTTCGGGGCCGATGACGAGCTGAATCGTGGTCGTCGCCGTACAGATTTGAAATCTCTGCTCTGCAGCTGCGCGTCCGCGCCGCTTAGTTTAGGATGTCATCACTGCTGCGGGGGGCGGGTGGGGGGGGGGAGGGGGGGGGGGGGGGGGGGGGGGTGGGGGGGGGGGGGGGGGGGGGGGGCTCCAGTGTAGTAGTGGTTTGCTCTTGTTCACTCATCCAACTGTATCATCACTCAGTGAGAGTTCTCTGTCCACCAACATGGAAGTGGTTCATAACACTGGTGAAGACTATTTATGCCACATCCCCAACTACGTATTTTATTTTGAAAACCCCAGGGGTCTATGTTTCAGGCTGAATCCGCACCACTGTGTTTTATTTTGAAAACACCAAGGTCTGTGTTTTACTTTGAAAACCATAGGGTCAGTGTGTCAGGATACACCCACATCACTCAAGTGAAAATCCAAGAGTAGGCTATTAAAAAAAAAAAATACAAATACCAGTGTCACATGACCTCCTGGTCACCACAACAGAAAACAGGCCTGACGGGGAGACTCTCGGTTACATTGCTGTGTGAACCACAGACCATAATATTTCAGGAGTAACTGAAAACCCACTCAGAAAGCTGTGAGACTGTGAGACCAAGGAAGTGCGAGCAGAAGCGTTCCAACGCACTCCTCCATTCTAGGACTTCTGTTGATTGTCAAAGTCGGTTTCGACGCTGGTATTGAAAGCTGGTCATGTGATCGGAGCCCGGCCAATCAGCACAGACTGTGGTGGTTAGTGCCTCTGTTTTCCTTTACAATCACTTTGGTTTCTCAATGAAGTGCCACAACTTTTCAAAGTAAACTACATTCAAATGCAAATCCCTCTGTACTGGCATCTTTTGGCCAGCCGGCGCTGGGGGGGGGGGGGGGGGGGGGGGGGGGGGGGGGGGGGGGGGGGGGGTCCGTAACTGAAGTAGTTTCGGAAATATTTGTAGTGACCCTTCAACAGCCACTTACAAACTGACCTCTGTCACGTGACCCCCTTTGTACAAAAGTCCACACGGCGCCTCAGGGCACATCATGGGCAACATACCATCGCAAGATCAAAGGCGTAGAAGTCAGGCTTTAACGACACATCCTCGGTGTTCTGGAGGAATCCTCCGCCTGGATCACCCTCAGGAAGAACCGCTCAGCGCAAACACCCGTCACGTGACTTAGAATCCGCTCCACTTCACCCTCGCTGCCTCTCGTTCCAATCCCTGATAAATCCCCCCTGAAATCAATTCTCCCACCGGAGTCGGCCGGTTCATCGCCGGTGACTCGGAACCGTCCTCTTCAGGGGGAATCCGTCCACACGCCCTGCAACTGGCAGCAGCGCCTGCCGCCATTGTGGACCACGAGACGAAACAGTGACAGGCATTGTCGTTGTTTGCGCCCCCTCAGCTGTGTTGCATTTAACATCCGCACGAGTGGGAACGTGCCCGGGACGCCGGCGGTTATTTGTGCAGGCTGCGACCACCGTCATGTCAGGCACTTCCTGTTTGCGCCGGCGGGGGGCAGGCGGGGGCTGTTCGCATTTATGGACGTGCATTTTCATGACGTGGCTCGTTAATCCGGAGCCGGTGTGAGCCGAGATGGTTGCCGAACGGGGGGATGTCGAACCCGTTTTCGCCCGAGGGCCACGTCGGCGTCACGGTCGCCCTCAAGGGGCCGGTTGTGGCCAGACTGTGAGCGCTGTCCACGTCACCCCACCAATCAAAGAAGACCGATGGAGTCAGCTGTCTGCCTTTGAAGCTCCTCGTGGGCCTCGGGAAAAAATGAGGCGGCGGGCCGGACGTTGCCCGCGGGCCTCGGGGTCGACGCCGGCCGGCTCCAGTCGTAACCCCCGAGGGCGCCGACGTGCACGCAGGCGGAACCGATTTCACCGCGCACCGAAAAATAATATCATTGTAACAGTTCATCATCATAACGGCCGAGCGTCGCTTTACTTTCACTGAGCTTCACGAGACGTGATGCGGTTTCTCCGTTCGGGGCCGATGACGAGCTGAATCGTGGTCTGTCGCCGTACAGATTTGAAATCTCTGCTCTGCAGCTGCGCGTCCGCGCCCTTTAGTTTAGGATGTCATCACTGCTCACCAGCGTCACCTATTCCCCCCCCCCCCCCCCCCCCCCCCCCCCCCCCCCCAGGGCCCCCCTTTCCCCCCCCCCCCCCCGCCACCCGCTGCTGCACCATCGGCAACAGCTACGTTCAAATACGCCGTATCACACAGTGCTGCAGACTGGATCTTTCTCCTGTTCAATTGCATCGAATGCATTTTTATTTCGAGCACGTCGCTGTTCAATCCTTTCCAGATGCATCGCACATATACATCCTGTGTATAATCTCAATCTGACCACATGATGCTTTTGGGCCAGTTGTTGTTTTCCTCCAGCGTCTGAATCAAAGGCACTGGAATGATCTCACTGTAAGAAGAGCCGCTGTGTAATTAGTCGCTCTCTCCTTCCATCTCGGCTCCTTTGTGCCAAGGTGATCAATCGCCCAGGAAACGCCTGGGAGCCGGGATAGCAGCGGGAGAGATTGTGTGTGTGTGTGTGTGTGTGTGTGTGTGTGTGGGAGGGAGAGAGACAGAGGGAAGAGCAAGGAGAGTGTGGAGTGGAGTGGGGTGGGGTGGGGTGGGGTGGGGTGGGTGCATTGTCTCACCGCTAATTGAGTGTGCTGAGGATTATGAAGGCCCCTAAACTGGATGTTGAATAATATGTGGCCCCTCCGTCTGTCTGTCTGTCTGTCTCTCTCTCTGTCTGTCTCTCTGTCTGTCTGTCTCTCTGTCTGTGTGTCTGTGGGTTTCAGGTGCGGATGCGTCGAGCCATGAGCGGAATACTGAAGAGGAAATTTGAGGAGGTGGAAGCCGCCTCCTCCCCGTGCTCCTCCCTGCGGGAGTCTGATGATGAGGTCTCCTGCAGCGAGAGTGGGGATAGCAGTGACAGTGTCAACCCCTCAGCCTCGGGCCCCTTCACCCGTGAGTGCATGTCTCTCTCTCTCTCTCTCTCTCTCTCTCCCTTTAAATGCACCACGCGTGGCGCAGCTCAGTGTGGCCGGCATGCGAAGGTAAATGTCAGCGTGTCGTCAGGAGGAAGCTGCAGCAGCCGAGAGGGGATTTATATTCAATATGGGGACGACTCCGAGAGCACTGTGTGGCTTTGTAACGCGGAATCAATGCAGGATACAGGTCAGGGAAACGGATCGGTACGTCTGTGGACTGCGGAGAATAATGTGAAGACATCATGAATAATAGGATATCGGGCTTTAATGTAATATATACGGGTCCGGCGCTGTTCTGAAGGGGGAAGGATGCACAGAGAGCCTCCCTCATTAGCAGCGGCATCAGTGCACTGCACCGCCCCAGTCAGAAGAATGAGCTGATGCAGGCTTCGGCTCTCTGTGTGTGTGTGTGTGTGTGTGTGTGTGTGTGTGTGTGTGTGTGTGTGTGTGTGTGCCGCCACTGCTGGCACTGTAAATGCAGATGAGTCAGTCTCACTGCACAGTGAAGAAGCTCAAATTAAAATGATTTCATTATCTACTCGCATTCATCATAATTTTTTTGACAAAACACCCATTCTCGTGTCGTGGGGAATAAGAGGAGATTTCTGGAAATGCAAGTGCGCTAAAAAAAAAACGACAGCTGACTCGTGCAGGGTCAGAACCATCCTGTAATCCATGTGTTTTTGTGTGTTTTCTTGTTTGTTTGTGAGCATGATTGATTGGAAACAGCTGGACTGACTTACATGAAACTTGGTGTGCAGATGTTGGATGGGTCAGGGAGGAGGCCATTCAAATCTGGTGTGGCTGCACAGTATGAGGCAGATTCAGGACTGTTGCCCCTCATCGGAAAAGATGCATGGTGTCGTTTTAGGAATGAACGGATAGATTCAGCTGAACAGAGATGAAATCATTATTTATTTATTTGTATTATTTACCATTATTTAAGGTCATTATTTTCTTTCGGAGAAATTGCAGAAATGTCCCTTTAAAGCACAGTATATACCATCAATGTATTCGTTGTTCGGACTGCAACTATTAAAGTGGCCACTAAGTGGATGTATCACACTTAAGGGGACTCATTGGCCTTTGCAGAGTTTTATGTTTTACATATACAAGTGTCATTCCAGGCGCTATTCTATCAAAGACTCTGTCAATCATATTGATTTCTCTATCAATCTGTTATCATCCATGAAACATCTGGAGCAGTGAAAAGAAGAAGAAAAAACAGCCCATGGAGACACGTTTTCCCGTTACTTTTAAGTCCAAATAATAATCCAAAGCTTATTGTTAAACTGAGCCGATTAAACAAGCTGCAACTATCCAACGCACTTCGATCATGACTCGCGCAAATTATCAAAACAACAGCAGATTAATCCTCGGTAGAAAAAGCCGTTTCATCGTTTGAAGACGAGGTCTCCGTCATCTGGATTCTACAAAGCTCGCTGCTTTACAAACGCGTCAGAGGAGTCGGTCCGCTGCCGGCGAGAGACGCCTCGCCTCTCTTCTCTTAAACTCACTCGGTAAATAAAGAACGCTAATCTGCAACGGAGTCGTGAAGCAGCCCGAAGAAAACACGTCTCCCTCCTCCGCAGGTTCAAAAGGTCGCTGGAATCATCTCTAATAAGAATCCGAGTGTCTGAGAGACGAGCTCAGACGGCCGTCGTTGATTCATCCATTGGGAGGATTGTGAAATTGTTGCTGGAAAAACTCGCAGCCGTCGAGAAACGTCACGTTCGGAGAACGTGCGTCGGCTTTCATGTGTTAATTGGGAGCGCGGTGTTTCGCTTGTGAGAAGCGATGGGTTCGTCTGATCAAACACAAACTTAAAGATCTGATCAAACACAAACTGAAAGATCTGATCAAACACAAACTTAAAGACCTGATCAAACACAAACTTAAAGATCTGATCAAACACAAACTGAAAGATCTGATCAAACACAAACTGAAAGATCTGATCAAACACAAACTTAAAGATCTGATCAAATACAAACTGAAAGATCTGATCAAACACAAACTGAAAGATCTGATCAAACACAAACTTAAAGATCTGATCAAACACAAACTGAAAGATCTGATCAAACACAAACTTAAAGACCTGATCAAACACAAACTTAAAGATCTGATCAAACACAAACTGAAAGATCTGATCAAACACAAACTGAAAGATCTGATCAAACACAAACTTAAAGATCTGATCAAATACAAACTGAAAGATCTGATCAAACACAAACTGAAAGATCTGATCAAACACAAACTTAAAGATCTGATCAAACACAAACTGAAAGATCTGATCAAACACAAACTTAAAGACCTGATCAAACACAAACTTAAAGATCTGATCAAACACAAACTGAAAGATCTGATCAAACACAAACTGAAAGATCTGATCAAACACAAACTTAAAGATCTGATCAAATACAAACTGAAAGATCTGATCAAACACAAACTGAAAGATCTGATCAAACACAAACTTAAAGATCTGATCAAACACAAACTGAAAGATCTGATCAAACACAAACTTAAAGACCTGATCAAACACAAACTTAAAGATCTGATCAAACACAAACTGAAAGATCTGATCAAACACAAACTGAAAGATCTGATCAAACACAAACTTAAAGATCTGATCAAATACAAACTGAAAGATCTGATCAAACACAAACTGAAAGATCTGATCAAACACAAACTTAAAGATCTGATCAAACACAAACTGAAAGATCTGATCAAACACAAACTTAAAGACCTGATCAAACACAAACTTAAAGATCTGATCAAACACAAACTGAAAGATCTGATCAAACACAAACTGAAAGATCTGATCAAACACAAACTTAAAGATCTGATCAAATACAAACTGAAAGATCTGATCAAACACAAACTGAAAGATCTGATCAAACACAAACTTAAAGATCTGATCAAACACAAACTTATAGATCTGATCAAACACAAACTTAAAGATCTGATCAAACAAACCAGTCGTTGCTCAGCAACAAATATTCTTTTCAGGATGAAAAAACAATGGAGATAAATCCTGTCCTGATTTTGCCTCGAGATGATTCTGAATTGATTCATTATTGATGAAATAATTTGTGTGTCGGTTCTGTCTCCATCAAATCGACTAATTGATTATCGATGAATCAAATAATGTGCAGCAACAATAATAATAATAATTTGATTAGTTTTGAAAAAATGCAATTGTTAAATTTTCTGTTTGTTTATAAATCTATTTATTAACCTTTTTTTATCTCTGAGTTCATATCCATCGTTTGCCAAAACACACACACACACACACACACACACACACACACACACACACACACACACACAGAACCTTTGCTCTTTCCCCTATCTGACATCTGATTGGTCCAAATTGGATTCCCCGTTCTGCCCCGAGGGCTATTGGCTAATTAGTGGTTATTATTGTGTGTGTGTGTGTGTGTGTGTGTGTGTGTGTGTGTGTGTGTGTGTGTGTGTGTGTGTGTGTGTGTGTGTGTGTGTGTGTGTGTGTCTCAGAGGACAGAAATAGCACCTGATCCTGACAGGAAGCGCAGCGGGATAATGGCATTACCTGGCTGACAGCCAATGGTGTGGCAGGTTGAGCCCGGTGCTGCTCTAAGCCAATCAGAGATCAGGACCTGTGTGGATGAGGAAGTGGAGCGAGTGTTTCCTGAGCTGTGACTGACAGGCGCTTTCATTCAGGCACAATCTTTGTGTAGGTGACAGATCAGCCATGTTTACTTGTTTACTTGGTAAGATTGTTTTGTTTCCTTCAGATTCTCTTTGTTTACCAGCTGCAGTTGTTTACTACTAAATTGTTTACATGTTGATTATTGTTTTAATGTTTATTTTGCTCGTTTCCTTTGTGATTTACAATCGAATAATATCTTTACTTTCCTCCACATCTGAATATGTTTTTTTTTCGATGCCATGTTTATTTAATGATTGATTGATTGATTGATTGATTATTGATTATTGAATGGCAGAATGATTATTTTGTTCCTGTTTGAAGTGAATATATGATCATCCTCATATTTCTATCATATTGATTAAATATGAAGACACTTGAACAATGACCTCATACTTGAGTCTGAGTGAAACAATGTCCTGTTTGAGCTCAGGATCATTATTCACAACTTATTGATCAAACAGTGACTCATCAATAATCTGTCACCATGATCATTGATCATCATAGAATGCTGAGTCATGTTTCTGGCTGTTTGTTTCTCTCTGAGATCAAACTGTCCAGACACTGTCTGGTAATTACATCAGGTGTGTGTGTGTGTGTGTGTGTGTGTGTGTGTGTGTGTGTGTGTGTGTCTGGCTCTGGTTATTGTTCTTGATTATTGAATTAACTTGCTGCAGAACATGTTGTTTCAGCCATTAACCCTCCTCTTCCTCCTCTTCCTCCTCTTCCTCCTCTTCTTCTTCTTTCTTCCTTTTCTCTTTTCTTCTGTCTCTTTCCTTTTTTATTTTTCTCCGTCCTCTTTATCCTCCTCATCCCCTCTTCCTCTTCTCTCTCTCTTTCTTTCTCCTCTCAAACAGGAAATGATAGAAATAAGCATCAAGTTAATTTGTTTTTTTAATGAAAAGAAATTCAATATGAATTTTCAACAAGTATGAATGAAACTGACTCCCTCTCTCTCTCTCTCTCTCCCTCTCTCCCTCTCTCTCTCTCTCTCTCTCAGTACCTGGCCGTGGACGTGCAGAGGCTGAACGTCAGTCTTCTTCGTTGGTTTCGTGAAGGCGTGGCGGCGGCGCTTGGCGTCCCTGCAGGACGCGTTCACATCAACCATCTGAATGTGAGACACACTGTCACATGTTACACTCTGCTGACGATTGATCGATTGTCTGATTGATTGAATGATTGATCTCGCAGTTGGAGAAGAATGGCATCGAGCTCTTCGTGTCCTCTGATAGGCCGGGCATCTCGGAGCCCCGCCCCGCTGAAGAGGTCATCCAATCCCTGAACATCCGGCTCCTTCACCGCCACCTGGGACACTTTGGCATCACCGAGGTCTCCACCGAGGTGAGTGAGCCCTTTGAGTCCCGCCCCCTCCTCTGTCTCCGTGGTAACGGCGGCTCATTAGGCTGCATCGTTAGTCTCCATGGAGACGGGCGGATGCAGAGGATGAGGAGAGATGTGGATCAGCCTGAGGAGAAACATGAGATGAATGTTTTTCAGCCAGCGACGCCCCCTGCTGGTGTGATAATGAACTACAGCCAGTCCTCTGTTTATATTTGTGTGTGTGTGTGTGTGTGTGTGTGTGTGTGTGTGTGTGTGTGTGTGTGTGTGTGTGTGTGTGCAGAAAAACGTCCTGCAGGGGGAGCAGAGGAATCACGTGTGGAGCAAAGAAGGCTTTTACACCGTCGTCCTCTTCTTCACCATCTTCATCATCATCATCACCTGCTTGATGGTAAAACACAACACACACACACACACACACACACACACACAAAAGAAAGTGTCTATCAGTTGTAGTGCTACAGTGTGTGCACACGAGGGAGCCAGAGTGCCGTGAAACTACAGTTCAGCATTTCCAGTACGGATGATTTTAACTGTGTAAAGTGAAATATAGATTTGAATATTTAAATCTGTTCAGTTGATGGGGAGGCTTTCAACAGATGTGTAAATAATATTTAATTCATTCAAGTGTTGCCGATCTTTAAAGTCCGACCTTGTGCGCAGGTTTTGTATCGACTGAAAGAGAAGGTTCAGGTCTCGGACAGACAGCTGAAGGCTCCGCCCCCTGATGTCCACCTGACACTCACCGTCCCTTCAGACTCCGCCCACAAGTCAAAGGGCACCAAGGTCAGAGTCCATCTTCAAGGTGGTTTCATATTTCTGTTCAAAAACACCACGATGATAAAATCTACATAACTTCAATGTAATAATGTTACACAGTAAAATGGACTTACAATGAAATGAATCCAATACAAGTAAACAAATAGAATAAGAACCTACTGGAGAAGGATGCAGTAAGGTTGAATAAACACAGGAGTGTGTCCGTCTCCAGGTCGTCCTGCCAGGAAGCATGGTCCAAGCTGAGCTCCCTCCAGCTGTAGCCACGCCCATTCCCCAGCAGCAGCCAATCACAGCCTGCCGCCGCCTCGCTCCACCTGTCGTCCCTCTGCCCAGGTGAGTTCAACACAAACTCTTAATCTCCTCATTAAACGTGGTGAAAATATTTCAACTGTACCTCTTCCTGCAGCCCCGCCCCCTCCTCTGTTCCCAGTGGCCACGCCCCTCACACCAACGTTGCCCCGGTGACGGCAAGTAACGAGCTGAAGCCCTGCCCCTCCCCTTTCAGGATGAAACCCGCTGCAGGACTCCAAGAGAGGTAAGAAAGGGGTGGAGCCTGTTCAGGTTGGGTCACTCAGATAAACTGTTCAGGTGGGCTGAGAAGAGACCACGCCCACGTTCTGCCCCTGATTGGTCCGTATCGATCACATGACTCAACAACCA
>JAFBJT010105944.1:211665-231479 GCA_016785325.1 Chascanopsetta lugubris | reverse complement strand
GATGAGGACAATGAGAAAATAAATTGTACTAACATGCTGTTTTTTGATTCGCTTTTGGGGATAGGCGTAGAAAAGTTTGGAAATTAATGTTTTCCTTTGACAAAATGTACTATAGATAAGTTATTTCTAATCTAATATATCATTCAAAGATTTCATGTACGTATCAAATATTTAAGAAAAAGCTGTACTTCACAAAAATATATTTCATCGGAATTTGTATTCATTGTTTTTTTCTTCACACCATACAGATAATATGTTCAAAATGTAATTGTATTATTCTTTTAGCAATTGGTTTTCTATTGTTTATACTATTACATTATTGGAATTATTTTCTGTGCCAATATACTGAATATCATTGATATTTGATCATGAATTTTTAAAGTTTTGCTCTTTGCTCTTTCAACCAAACTTACAACATAGTGGTAGTCCAGATAATGCAAGAGACAAAGGTTTAAGGTTTAAGTACAAAGACAAATATATATTTTTGTCTGTAGTATGCATATCTGAACATTCATATACCTACATGTAGCTAAATGTGTTCAAGTACAAATTAATGAAATCAACAAATGAATAAAAGGAATGTGTTTTTTAAGTCAACAACTCTGTTGAGGTTTAGCAACGGTAAACTTGCACTTTAATTTAATCCAATTTGACCTAACACACAATACTGTGATTGTTGGTGCAGTGCATAGTGTTGTATTAAGTACAATGTTTAACATAAATATATTGCTGATCATGCACGTTTACGTACAAACGCATCCCTTACATTCATACGTGGTCATCACAGTATATACCACTACTACCAGTTTCACTGAAACTACTACTACTACTTCTACTACGACTCAATGATGATGATGATGATGATGATGATGATGATAATAATAATAATAATAACAACAACAATAATAATAACAATAATAATACAATAATAATAATAATAAAATGATAATAATAATAGAAAATGAAAGCTACTGTATATTTGAAATTAGTACAAATATTAAATCAATTATCAAAATGTGAATTTAGATAGATTTAAATAATGAGATACACCATATTATAAATACTATTTTAGGTTTCATTCCTAATTCATGTGATCGCCTTGCTTGTCATCTGCGTTCCCTGATACGGGAAGTAAGAATATGCTGTGGAACACAGTTTTGCCTTATTTACATTTACAATGTTTACTTTCTCCACATCTGCCTCATCTGTTCTAGGCGTGGCTAGTAACTATACAGAGAAATCGATCGCCCCCTTGCTCACCGCTTCCGCTCGTCGTTCCCGGCTCTGGGTTGATTACTCTGGCCTGGACAGACCCCAGCGTTTTTTCTTTAAGGAACTGAGAGCAGTTCGTCAGTTGTCAACAGGCTTAGCGAGGACAGCGGCGGCAGAAGCAGAAACCACTCGGTACGTGGAAGTGATAACACAAACGAAACCGAGGGAACCAACCCCCACGACTCGCGTGGGAAGTTCGGCGTGTGTGCGTCGTTTCTAGAATTAAAATGAAGTCCTCTCCGCTCGGTAAGCTATCGTTGACTTTACTGTCTTTTCTTTGTGAAACAGTTCGATGACATGACCTCGTTCAGCTCTGACTTTTAAACAAAACGTGATTGAATGTAAAGCGAGTAAGTTACTCTTTGCCATGAGTCATGTTGTTTGTATCAATATGAAGCTATGTTAACGTGCTTTAAAGGTGTGCGAGTTAACATTGTTAGCTTGTTATCTTGCTGGCATCACAAAACAGGCTGGTTGCACTGGTCTGTGTTGCCATGAAACTTGACAAGTCTCTGTGTTAGCATGACTGTTAGCCGATTTAACAACATCCATCTCCAATACTTCTGAAAACCCTCCTGCCACATGACAGCTGCTACACATAAACACCACCATGTTGGAAGTACTTCGTGGCCAAGAAGAACAAATCTACAGTCATTAGTCCACATTTTAAAGGTTTTTAAAGGAAGAAAAAAATATTACAAAACAATTACAAACTATCATTTTCAAAATCACCCAAATGTTCCCATTACCCTTATAGGTGCAGTGTGTGATATGTCGGTCATTATTTAACCCTATCCTCTAAAAATATGGGTGGTGGATACAACATGCAACTTACTTCTTGATTTCACCAAATCTTACACGCTGCAACTTTAAAAGAGCCCAGTAATGTATATTTATATGAAGGTCCTCTCTACGGGGGCCGCCACATTTTAAAAGTTGCCCAAAGTGGACATACTAAAAATTTTTTAATGCTATCTTAGGGCTACCATAGGTTCTCCTGCATGCTCGGAGGTGTAAGGGTGAGGTGATGGATACAACATGCAACTTCCCCATTAGATGTCACCAAACCTTACACACTGCATCTCTAAGCACATTACCAATGGTAATGATTAAGCATTTTTCTCTGTCTGTCTCTCCGACAATGTGGTTCTTAGAAGCCCCCCGAGCATCGTGGCCACGAGAAACTTGACTCCTCAGTTAGCAGATGCGAGTCCCAGGCTGGATTGAATGGCACTGAGGATACAAGGTAAGCACTTTGCCAGTACATTTGAACTCATTATCGATCTGCTGCCCGAGCTACAAATGACCTCAGTGGAGGCAAAGTCCAGAGAGAGATACAGAGAGAGAGAGCGAGCGGGCGAGAGAGGGGAGGGGAGAAAGAGAATGGGAGAGACAGGAGGACAGACATGACTCAGGAGAATGATGATAAGAGGAAGAAATGGAAAACAAAAAAGCTTTTAGCAACCAAAGGAAAGCTCCATCCATTTTTATAAGCATCTATATCAAGTTGCATTCCTATCAAATCCAGACAGACAAGTGGATAATGACATCACCCTGAGTGATGCAGGTGCATAAACACTTTGATTGTAATTGGCAGAATAGCACGTGACAAACCTTGACTTACAGGTGACTGTCATTTTCCGTCTGGAGCTAGCTTAGATCCTTGTATTTTATTGAAACAAGTGAAGACACAAGTCCTTTACTGAAGTTTGAGAATTTATGCAAATCTAAGTGAAAGCCCTGAAGTGTGACTGGTTAAGCATGATGACTGATACTGGGATTTTGGGGCTGATACTGAGAGATTATAGCAGCTGACAGTCAGATGTTGACAGAACGTGGAAATCAAATAGAGTAACCAAATATACTATGAAGAACCTATGGTCGACTTCAGTTGTCATTAAGACTCAAAAGATGTTTAGTATGTCCACTCTGGATGACTGTAAAAACATGGCGGCCCCCACAGAAAGGATGTGCTCCTCATGTAAATATATATTAATGGGCTTATTTAAGGGTCATGGAAAACATTTAGGTGATTATAAATTCATGAAAATGTCGGTATGTAATTGTTTTGTAATCTTTTTCTACGAGAAGTGACATAAATCTTACACACTGCACCTTTAAGTCCTCACCAGTTACTTCTCCGCTGTGTCCTGTACAACATAGTGCTGTGACCTTTATAGGCAGCACAGCTTCAGTGTTATGTAAAAATGATTCAGTTTGTCACATAACAGACAACACAACAACATATACTCATTCCAGTGTATGTGTAATGGGGTGATGTTGACTGTTAAAACTAGCCAACACATGTATCAGTTGTACTCTCGGAGGAAGATGTTTTTCAGGTTCCTTTGCACACAGGACCTCAAGCTATATTTTGAATTGATATAACTGTCACTTTCGGTGCAGTGTTGCAATGCATCAGGGAATCTGCCCACAGCTCTCCCTAGTTTTGTTTTTCTTTTCAGTTTTTACTTTTGACGTTTTGACTTTGACCTCTTCAAACCCTGGTTGGCGTACAACATCTTGTGCAGGGAACTACCAGGCTTTTTTATGTCTGGGCCACAGTCGTGTTATGGTGACTTAATGAATGCAAGTCCTGCTGAAGCGACCCTCATACCTGCAGGTCATGGCCCCAGGTCTACACAGCAGACCATGGTCTCTTGTGCAGGTGTATTGATGGGACAACATATCACATGGTTAATTTTAGGTCTTGGAAGTGATGACGCATTATAATGCTCCTGAGTTGCTCTTTTACATGATTCATGTTGTCTATACCCTAACTGTCGTGTTTTGTCTCAGGCTTAGCTTTTTTAGTGTTGAGCACTGAAGCTTTAAGTTCCACTTTGTATGAAAGTCCTTCTAAAATGCAAAAAGCATAGTAAATAGATGACGTTTCCAAAACCTTGTCTGGGATTTTTAGGAAAAAACAAACAGAGTATGGACGAGGAAGGACTTCATTAGAATGTGGAAGGTTGAGTTTTTGTTTTGTTAGCTTTCAGCTATGTTATCATTTGTTGAGCATCAGCATAGAAGGGCCGCACTAGACAGGATATCTCGCAATTAGATACAATTCTGATTCTTGGAGTCATGGTTCAATTTAACGTTGAGTCCCAATTCAGAATTGCCACTATTTTTGATTCAAGCTCAATTCCTTGTTTGATTGATTTTTTCAAATTGAGCCACAGATCTCAAGGGGAAAAAATCACACTGAAATAAATGTAAACAATCACTGTTCTTTGTCTGCTCAGAGTAGAATTCATTTTCAGTCATCAAGGCAACAAGGCAGTCGTGAGGGGGAGTTTAATTAATCCTTACTATAAAATAAATATGAATAATTAAAGATGAATAAATATTTTCTACGTGAACAAATTGGATTTACATTTAAATATAATATAATAGATAATATCTATCACTTACCAAAATTCATATATCTAATAACAAAAAAAGAGTAATTGCTGGCACCATTGCTTTGCAGCTGTCAAGTGAGATAAATATAGGTCAAATATAATCTTAACTTCCCTGTAGTCAGAACAATACAATAGTATGCCGATAGCTAGCACACTGCTGTAAGCATTAATAGTTGTGTGTCAGTGTTGGTGCGATTACACCACCGAAACACTGGTTGGGAAAGACTTGATAAGAATTGATGGTGGTAGCAGTGGTAGAGTGAGTGTTTCTTAGCAGCTCGGATGTAGACGGCATGTACATATATACTGTACCTGCGCATTGTTCTTTTAATTACCCCAGAATGAGACCCTTAGATTTACATTAGGAGCAGGTTCTCTCTTCAGAGCTTTGACAGTTGATCTAAACAGTGTTAACGATACTTGAAGCCAACCGTTGGCTCCCCCAAAGAGTGAGGCGAGGCATATCCAGCTGCAACATGCAACTTCACCTTTAGACATCCCTAAATCCTACACACTGTACCTTTTTAAGTATCAGTTTCATTATCAGACCCTGACTACTATGACAATAGCAATGTATAAAGTGAATCAGACCTTTACTTCTCTATCGAGTGCATTCTCGACACTGGTAAAGTATCATTGGAGGATGAATGCAGAGGTCTACTTGACATCAGTCAGATATGACACAGCAGTGGTACGCTGTGTTTGTGCTCAGTTGTCATGTCAGAAAGGCTTGGTGAGCCAGAGACCTGTCGTTGTGTTGGAAAAGCAAAACAAAGCATTCTCACACCTGTGAGAGACGGGGAGGGTTTCAGGTTTTCAGCAGCATGTGCAGTGAAAGGAGGCGTCACACTTGAGCAGTACAGCCAGCAGCATATCCAAAATGATTTGGAGATTGTCAGGCCTCCTTGTCCTGTCTGTCAGAGTGTGCTCAGAAATAAATGTGCATGAGTCTCAATTCCACTGTTGAAATCACTTCAAAAGAACATTGGATCGCTCAGTGATCAGAAGACAAACATCTGTGTCTGTGACATAAAACAGGGTAGCGGTTGTTGTTGTTAGCATTTTGCTATTTTCCTCAATTAGAGTTTGTCCTGTTCATCTTTCACCCGAAGAGTAATGTGTGTGTGTGTGTGTGTGTGTGTGTGTGTGTGTGGCTCATTCTTGACGGAGGATTGACTCCCACCCCTGTTGACTGTGCACCTGTTCATAACACTGACTCATTTTGTGGCCTTCCAACTTCTCACCAGGTTAAGATTATTTTTAGAAAGCCAAAATTCCCTTTTTCTTTTCTTTTTTTCCAAGGCTGAGCGAGCACTTGATCCAGCTGAGATGCAGTCTGTTTGAATACACACATACATATTTATGGCCTGTCCCCATTGCCAGCAGTTTGTGTTCCTTTTGTTTTAAACTGTTGTGTCACTGTTGTCTCAGTTTGGATGACCAAGAAGGGGAAAACAACATGATGTTTTACTATGTTAACCAGTCTTTTTTACTTGAGATCAGGAGAGGCACCCTCACCTTTCTGTCTCTCAGTTGCATGTTAATTTGAGCAATGAATCAAGTAAAACACGTTTTACCACAAAGGTTAATGGGTTTTTACGTGGTTAAAGCCAGAGGATAACATTGTGGCAAAAAGCGTTATCAGTGTTGGTTGTTTTGGGGCTAATAGGAAATAGGTTTAACAACAGAACAACTTCCACATGCAGTGACACATCTGTGAGATTGATGCACATTGGTCCTATTCTATGATATGTGATGGTTTTAGTGTATAAGGAGACAATTTGAGAATGTAATATAAAATACATACATCATAACAAGATATACGTTTTCTTTCATTTGGACTAGTTTGCTTGTCACAGTTTTCAACCTCCTACCTCGAGGCATAAAATGAACCTGCTCTTCAAAAATGATTGCAGGCTTCAACTAACATAGCATGGACTTGTTAGTGCCTGGCTTCAGGGCCTAACACTTCTTTGTTATTCAGCCATCTCTTCAGCTGCTCTCTGCACACAGTCAATGACATTGATTAAGAAGTGTCATTACATCTATTCTTTCCAATAACCTGATGGAAAGAATAGATGTAATGTTGAATATTTGACCATTTACACTCTCCCACCCTCAGCAGACTTTACAACAAGGTGCAAAGGTGTTCAGTCCAGCCTATTACCACATGAGTGTGTGCTTGTGGAGGTCAAGTTTGATCCGATCTGGACGTTCCAATAAGGAGCTTATGATGGTGTTGATGGCACTTTAATGTTGTTACAGATGTCAATGTTCAGGTTGACTTCCACATTTACTGAATTATAAAAGAAAAGAATAATAAAATACTTGCTTACATGAAATGAGCACTTCATATTCACACTTCAAAGCCCTGCAAATAAAGTCTCCATTTAAGGAGACTTTTTGGCCCAATCTATCCCAGGATTAATTGCGCTTCATTCTCTTGGAGCAGGACTGTCCCATTTAATGACGTGCATGGAGTCCAGCCGACGTAGTGCACAGCCACTCCATCAGCTTTGTGGAAGGGCAGTGTGTGATAGAATATAGAGCGCTTTGAGTGAAGGATGAGTTGAGTGTGAACATCAATCAGATGAGAAAATCAAAGGAAAATAACTACTTTTGTGGCAACATTTTATAAAAAATTATTGGTTGGATTGCAAGTTGTTCAACTTATTGGGCATTTGGGTTTTGAGGTTCCATTTGTGTAGTTGAAGTATTTGTTCAAGTGATGAATCTTTCTATAACGAGCTATAATCCATACATTTCCATTGCAGACGACACGTTAATGGGTGTTAGCGTGTGTTGTGACCAGAGGAAACGAGGCTGAAAAAATAACGTCTACCAGTCAAAGTTGAAGACACTTGTTAGAATTGTGCTAAGATGGTGTGAATGAACCCACTCCACCTCCACAATTGCCAGCTATCACCACTGTTTGTAACAGAGAGATGCTGCTCCTTCATTGCTCCAGCTGCTGGAATAATGACCATTACTCGGGACAACTCAGAATGTGTCTATACCTGTCAGCCAGCCGGGACTCCATGACTGTTTCAGATGCCAACTCCAGCCAACTCTGACAGTTACCTTTCACCCTGCCACAGTCATAATAATCACTTGTAACCAGAAAGGAGAGACAGAGACGAGGTGGGAGGTGGAATGATGTATAAAAATAGCCTGCCTATAAATATTACTGCATATTTTCTCACTTGCAACTGAGACATTCACAAAGAGGCAGCACATTCAGCAGCAGGATCTGCAGGAGAGCAGAGATGAGGGATAAGATAGCGAGGCATCAGAGCATCATTGCCGTTATTTCATGTTTTTAGATTGAACCTTCAAAGAATAGTTTTTGTGCCCCTTTCTAATTTCAAGCACTAATTCCTCATGCCCTGCAGATTAGTCTGTGATACAGTGATATAACAGAGACCATTTCACTCTCCCACGAGCTGCTCTCACACATGATAACAATGAAGCCTTTTGTTATTACTCTTTGGCCAGAAATGCTCCCTACAATTCCACTCACTTTGCCCAGCTCTGATAAGAAAACATTTATTGCATTCCACACATTATTAATTTGCCTTATTGCTAATTTAGGCGGCTGGCGGGAATCCATAAATAAACGTTTATTAATGGTTAAAAAGAACATGGCTCTGCATCTACAGGAATATTTCAATGTGAAATGTGTTCACTGGCAATGATATTGATCCATAATGCAATACATAAAATCTGTTCTGTAAACCACTATTCATTCATAGCCCTGTGAATATATGGGCCCTACGGCTCATAGACATGTCAATTCTCTGGGATGTGTGAAAACATTAAGAATAATAAAACACCTGTCAGCACACCACCAAAGTGAATGGAGGTTGGCTGTGGGAGTGGGAAAAGGGACCAATAAATAGAAAAAACACAGTGGAAATGTGAAGAAGAATGGGTGTCTCCTAAAGGGTTGTTTGCCCAGGGGACCCTATCTAAAATTGACCTTGCTCCCTTTCTACTTTTATCTCTCTTCCATGTTTCTTACATACAAGCGTAATGCATTATGGAAGTTAATATTCAGTTAGGGGCTATAGGTTATACACTATGCAAGCAATGATTGCATATATTGAGAGTAAACATTTAAAAAAACCTTTAAATTCAGTCATCATTTTAAAATAGCAAACACACTTTATAGCGAACTGTACAGTAATCGTGGAGGGGTTAGACATTTATTTGAAACTTAGAAACTTTTCTAACATAACTATTGATTAAATGTACACCTTGCTCAATTTTCAAAGACCCGTTTAAGTAGCTTCTCGTCAGAGCATAATGCTGCTCGTGGCTAAGAGGCCTGCTGGTGAGGAAATCGGCCGATAGGCATGATAAATCGAATTACGTTGAACACGTTGAACGTCATCACAAAATTGGAAGTAAGAAAGATGTTTCACCGAGCTTATTCTGCTCTGTGACAATGTAACACTGAATGAATGGTCCGTTGCCATTGTCTGTCTCCCATTAAGTTGAAACTAATGAATGTTGTATGTTGACATTTGCCAAGGACTGGAGACTATTTAGGGAGACAGAAGAATCTTTGTGGAAGTAAAGCAGGAAGCCAGTTTCCTGGGTTTGACCAGAATAGTCAAGCTGGGCTGATTGCTGCCCCAAAGCCGTGCACCATTCATGACAGTTTTGAGGTGCGTCATCAGTCAGGAGCCTCTGTTTCACTGTTATTGGTATTTAGAAACATTTTGTCACCTGTTGTTTGTTTTTGTGGTTTCTTACCAAGTGCGTCTTTATCAGTTTCCTCAGAAGTTTGAACCATAACTAAACCAAGGATTATGTCATGACCGTATTAAAAAGAGCACAGGAGTGTAGCTTGTGGTAGGGGTCAAAGATGCCTTTGAATCAAGTCCTTGATGTCCTTGGTTTAGTTTTCAAAAATTTTACACTCTTCATTTGATGAGGGACTTTAGCCAGAAGGTCTAAGTAATAAACTCTTTGGAAATGAAAGTATGTAGCATAAGTAAACGTGTTTGCTCTGCTTGAGTCAATGAAATACTTAACTTCTGAGGAGGTAGGGTACATCTATTGGCAGACGCTGAGTTGCATAAAGAGAAATGTAGAATCCAACAAGTTTGTTCAATTCCACCAGCTATTTTCCCAATCGCTATGCAACCATACTAAGGGAAGGAACAAGAGATCTAACACATTTCAGAATATAAGCAATGGTCAGAGCCCAACAGAGTCAATTGTGTTATTCTGCCCCACCAGAAAATGTCATGTCAGATAAGAGTCCAGAGTTCACTGCACATTTAAAGCAGCTTTGCTCACTATAAGGATATAAACTATGGAGGTCAGGGTTGATGTTGACAGTGTCTGTAACTAGAGGGGAGAGGCAGAGCACAGCTTGAGATATGTATATATATATATCACAGTTTTGTCACCACTGCAGCAACTCATTCAGAAATAATGAGGGCTTGTTGGCGAGGTTAAACAGTTAAGTAAGGAGTGCATTATTCAACACGGACAACTTCTGAGTCATTGGGCTGGCGTGGTTGTAATGGGCTGAAGTTCACACAGTATTACATGCATTCAGAAGCACAAGGCTCCTTTATCTTCTTAATGTAAGCAAGCAGTGGTGCAGTGTGTGGGTAGTTATGGTTGTGTAAAGCCGTGGTCCCAGGGCCCCGAGAGCCCACTGTTACAGTCTCTCTCTGCCTGTTATACTTCTTATTTGTTTCAGAGGATACGATTTTTTTTAACTCCCTGGTCTCAGTGAATGCTTTGTCACATGCTCTCCATGAGCCATCATGCTCTCACTGTTGTGATTCATAACAGCTGAGCAACTGCAGGCAATGACTGAGCAATCCAGCGTTCCTGATGACCAGTGTTAAACCTCTCCTAATATGTCATAACAACCTCAATCAAGCAAAATGTGACGACTGACTGACAACTGATGTTGACAAGGTTATAAACCAGAATTATTTCCAGAATTGGCAGAAACTGAATATATGATAATTGGATTGGATAATTAGACTGTTGTGTAAAAAACCACCTGATTGCATAGATTGCTTTTTCCGTGTCTCCAGAATGTTTATTTAAATTTGGAGCAGGTCCTCTCCACATCGGCTGCCACGTTGCACTAACATGATTTTTCAGTAGCCCATGATGGATCAGTTAGTTTCAATGGTGGCTGATGGATGCTTGTGATTGTAGAGCTTGTAAGCTGGTCAACTTTCTCAAAAGTAATGGGATGGATGTTGCCAGTCCATATGTATTCACCATGGCAAAGCAGTCAAACTCTACTATTCCTCATGGTAACAATTACAAGTACAGTGCACAGTCACAGCATTTGTAGCATTGGATATGCTGGTTATTAATGCTGGTTGTCATCCTGTGTAAGAGGGTTGTGTCACAGCAGCCATCAATGACTGAAAAGACCAAATCAACCAGGAGTTGTATATGTTTACCGAGCCTCATTTCATAACGTCCTGGTTCTGCCCATTCTGACTAAAGGAAGTTCACATTTTTGACTTCAGTGCCAAAGCTCTGGAGTCATTTGCACGCTCAGCGTATCCATAGCAGGGTTAATGTGTTTTTAATCAGAAACATAGTAGTGTGATGCAGTAGATGTAGCCTCAGAGACCACTCAAAGTGTGCTATATTCAGACATCCGTACAGCTGACTAAATTCAGATCACCCATTCCTGAGCTATGGCCACCCAACATGAACACACACAACACACACACAACTGTGCTTATTAAATCAATATTGCTGTCTTTTCTGCTGTCCATTATAGCTGCAGAATGTGACTGATGCACTCTGATAACACTGTCATTGGACAGAACCTTGTGTGTTAAAAGGATTCAGGATGGATATTTTGTATGGATGCCATCGTTTAGCTAATTACACACTGCACATTGGTTTATTGTTTTTAATGAGCCCAAGTGTCATAAGACTCATTCCCATATTTGGGAGTGTAAAATATTAATTTCAGATAAAAGAAGCGGCAGAAAAAGAGAGTTGAGGTTGTAACAGTATGATAACAAGAATAAAAAGTGGTGAGTTTCCAAAAGCAATTATGTGGTTATGTTTTGTTATAGGTCATTGTGTTCATCATCTTATTGGTTGGTGGCTCCCGTGTACTTCATTTGGCGGAAGAACACAGGGGATCAGTCGATTACCCACAATGCCCAACATTTCAGTTGGCGCCTGTTGTACCAGTTTGTCAGCATTCTTGAGAACTGCTTCACGTCTGTCAGCCTGTTTTTGTTTATTTGTTCTCAAACCTGAAATCTGAAAGGACTCTGTGAAACACGTTTACCAGTTCACCACAGCCTCATAGTCACTCACACACATACGTATATACCCGCATACATACAAGCTGTCATTTTGTGCAACTCAAGATTGACTCTTTAATTAACAATGAGGCACATCGTCGCCATGCGGTATCATATCTGTATAGTCTCTATGGCTTTGAGACTGTTAATGTTAGATTTTTTTTACTGTGGCTGTGATGCTGGATGAAGCATTAACGAGAGAACTGTGGCTGAAACACTTTGCAAGTCGTTAGATAAACTGTCAGTGTGCGCACAGGGAAAGCCATTATTACTACAAACAAACAGTGGGATTGGAAGTGGGACTGCTTCTACTCCCTTCCTAGGCAACATGGTGCTATGGAGGTGGTCTGGGATTTGAGATCTCTTTCATAGGAGAGTGTGTGATGCATGTTTGTATCTATTTTTTCCCGTCATTATTGTCTTATCCCCTGTAGTTTAATCTCTGCCCCTTAGCAAACTTCTGTGTACCTGTATACCTGTAACACAAGGCACTTGCTGAATGAGGTGGAGGCGCTAAACCTATAGAGAACAGGTTCCATAATGACTCTGCACTTTTGGGACAGGAAACACCCCTTGATTAAGTGAATGAAACCTCCACCCATAATGTGAGCTGGTAACCTGTTGTGGCTGCCTGCGCACTTCCTCCATCCATACATACCTGGCGGAGCTCCACCTAGCAGAGCTAGGTTCCGGGCAAGATCCCTTTTACGGGCTAGAGAGTGGAGGGTAGTCATGGTGACCAGCGTGCCAGTCGGCTGCTGGTCATTTGGTCGCAGATTCTATATCTGAGCTGAAGATGCTGCCGGCACTTGCTTTTCCGCACTCATCGGCAGTTTGTATTTGAAAATAATCGATACCAGTTTGTATAAAAAAGGAGAATAATGTATTATGAGAACAAATATCACATTGTACACATTGTACACTGTACACACAGTGATTCTTAACAGTCTACTCTCCCGTAGGAGGAGGTGTAATGTCAGGATAACACATAACAGGGTATGGTGGCAGATTTCTTTGCTTCTCAACAGTCTCATTATTGCTTTAAGACTGTGTCTGAGAGGGTGTGATTTGGAACATGTGATGAAGAAGGATGAAGTGAAAGTGATTCTTTAAAATAAAATTACCACACGTATTAGCAGTGGTTCAAATGGCCTCAGTCAAAGTCCCCTAGACTATATTGCGATAAGAAAATCTGAGAATGAGATAAGATCAGACAAATCCTGTATTCACATCCTGTGCTACAAAGTTAGATTATTAATGAAGTGCAAGTGTCCAAAATGTAAATGCTGGGAATTAGTTTCCTCTTTTACTAGTCCCACTTTGCCTCATCTGATGACAGTTATAGCAACACTTCCTTCTTTCCTAAATATGGGAGTGTGAAATGAGGTGAACTTGTGTGAACTCTGCAGTGAGTGGTAGATAGAAGCATCAAGGTTACAAGAGGAACATGTCATACATTTACACTTGAACTGTCATATGGTTTCAGTGATTCACACAAAACATTTCATAACACTTCTAGTAATCTCTTTAAAATACAACAGTGAGTAAGTTCTTTACTCTTGTCTGCTTGTTGAATATTAAGCTTTATATGACACTGACTGTTTACATGGACACTGCAAAGTAAACAGCATTTTCCGGAAAGAGCAGTAAAAGAAATGAGGGCACATGGAGCATTGTATGTAGATATGTGTACAACGTGATGCCAGTAGTACAACATCCTGGAAACGTTTTCACAGCAATCTTTGCCATCTGTAAACAGCAGTTAGCAAACATTGGACAACAACACATACCCTGGGAGTAAATCAACTTCAGGGTTATGGGTGGGCCTGAGAGGCCTGGACCCTCCAACCTCTATTATATGACTGGTCAGGGGCCTGACTTTGATAAACTCAGAAATACTATTTCACTGATTCTGATGTTTCAGATCAATACCTCTGAAGAAAAACTGCATTAAAACATAAATGACGGCTAATAATAAACCATAACCCAACCTGTGAGCGCTAGCTGAGAAAGAAGGCACTACAACACCAAATGTAACATTCAATAACCCAACTGTTGCACAATATAGCGTCCACAAAATCCATACAACCACAAGAGATGCCGTTGTAAAAAAAATAGATATTTCAAATGATTTGAAGGAATTATTTATCAACTTTAATACCGTGAGAATTTATATGAAATGTAATGTTTTCTAACATAGATTAGGAACCACAGAAATCTGTATTAGGGATCTTCCAAAGTCCATACCACGGTTTGGGAAAATAATCTCTTTAAAGGCCTTTCAGATACGAAATGTAATACCTCCAATTCCTATCATTGTTTATAGGAAGGTATAAGTATAGTCTTTTCATGTTTTGATTGTGAAAAATCTCATGTTTCACCCCTGCTTGAATGTATTCATTCAAAGTCATCCGGTAAAAGGTATTTGATTCAATGTTTATATCAAAGGCATTGGAAATCTTGCTTTACAGTGACAATGATGTATTGTAGGAGTTGCCCCAAATACAAAACTCAAGAGGATTAAGACAAAGCACCTGCAGACACTTGAGCTTTACAAGCCAACCTAATACACAGACAAAGGTCAGCAATCAGACAGGGAATATAGTGTGAAAATATTTAATCACATTTTCAAATTTTTGTATCATGAAATCATGTGATGTCCGCATTGTGTAAGGGAATTTGAATGGAATACTCTATAAAAGCTCCATAGTTTGATCATTAGTGTCCATGTAAAACAATTAGTGTTGCATTTCTCACTGTGGCACCAAGGAGTCATCTCCCAACTTTAACTTTATCTGTCCAGTTCTTTGTTGAAAATCACAAGGCAGAGATTCTTTGATTAATAATTGATAGGGTTCTCTCTGTTTGTGGTTGTGTGTTCCAAAATGTGTTCTGTTGACGGGGATAGATCAGATAACAGTCATGAGAGCACAAGAGTGTGCAGAGCGGGTCAGTCTGCTCTCAAAGCGACTCATTAGTGCAAAGAGCACTGTTGGAAAGCGAAGTGGGCACACTGGTTGAGGGAGTAAAAGGTTGTGCCCACAAGCTGCTGTCAACACTGCAGTTTTAGTTTTGTCTTTTTACTATCTAAAATCTACACTTCTACAATTCACTTAGCACAGGTGAGCAGATTATTATTTCTCCACTTTAGTCCAAAACTCCACAGGTTAACACGGGATCGGCATTATAATTAAATGCAGCGGACAAGCTGCACCAGTCAACTCATTTGGAGAGCAATTAGAATAATGAGAAGGAATATAAAAGAGAACAAAATTATGGTAAAATAAAATCTTAATTCCTAAATTCTATGTAAAGTAAGAATAAAATGACGGAGGAAACAGCACAGCCCTATCAGTTGTTAACGCTATGATTTGTTACACGCAAGGCTGTAAAGGTAAAAAGCAACAAACACACACACACACACGCTGTTCAGATTCCTAGTATTGTGTATGCACAGTTAAGACCAGGGGTGTCAATTAATGCTTTTCTCTTTCACCTGTTCCATTCATTAGCGCTGTGATCTTACCCCCGACATGTTAACTGAAACATTGATCTTAAGCTTCACACTCATTGAATTAATGCTCGAAACACTGTACAAATCCATTACGTATCAATCTGTCTTCAAATAAATATAAATACATACCTCTCCATTTCAGATGAACACCACAGCTTCACTCAGCCATGAATGGCTGCTGTACACCTTTGTGTGGACCTCTTTGCTGTGTGTCATTTCCTTTCATTGCCAGTGTTAGCTGCTTACTATGGCTGTGTATGGCTGTTTGAACACAAATAGTGAGCCAACAACATGAGGGTTGATTCTACTGGCTAGTTCCTGTAATTGGCTTTATCAGCATCAATTGCATGCAATCCGCCGCCACTGTTGACTACATCTGCCCCAGGGAACAACAGGAAGTATCACTCCCAGTTTGTGCGTATAGACTCACAGGGAGCTGTTTGCTGAGTGTTTTCTCAGCCCACCATCTGTTTTCTCTGAAATAGTCCTCGTAGCTTTCACATACAAACATGCGCATAGTTGATGTCCGCATCGCTAATCCTGACATGCGGTTGGCAAATACCAGCAGGTACTTGGAGTTTTGCATGTTAGAATGAAGTCCATGTTTGACTGACGGGCCAAAAGAATGGCATTCATTGTGTTGCTGTGCTGAGGGCTGCATGGCTAGCTGTGGACAGAGGTGGCTGGCAGACTGCCTGGCTGGGGTGTGCTCACTTGTGTGACCCATGTGACAGTGAGTGAACAAGTTGAGTCTGTGTTTGAGTCAATCAGCTTTTCTCATGCCACTTCTGCTGGACTGGACAAGGCTCCGGAGTCCAAGTGCCAAATGTCAGCATCATTATTCTGTTTTCATGACTTGAAGATTTCAAATTTGTGTAAAAAGCAGCAATGATTGTTGTGTCCAGGCCTTACTTTCACTTCACTCTTAAATACGCCAAATAGCTGTGTTGAGAATGGGGAAGTATGTGGCAAAGGGAAAGTACAGCTTAGGAGAGGGATTCCTTTCCATTGTAAGCACATTGTTATTACTCCAGGCAGCTCAGCAGCACATAGCAACGATTGCCATAGATGTTGTGCACCTAGATTCTGGGATCAGGGAGTTGAAAGGCTCTCCCAAGTTGTTTACAGACTAAAAGTAGTTCCCTTGGTCACCTCATTTCTTACTGATACAGACAATGAGCTGGACTTTGGTTGATGCCTGCTGTCTTTGGATATTCAACCTTGATGCCTATGCTGTAATACATAGTCCATACTGTGCAGTTAACTGATAAATGTGTGTTTATAACTGTGAGTTTTGGTTCAGGTAACGTTTGTTGGCAAGGGTTTAGAATGGGACTCATGATTACAAGACAACGAGAGACAGAGTCATCAGACTCAGTAACTGTTGCTCATTATTTTAGTCTTAGTCTATTAGTAGCTATATCTCTGATACGTAAATGGTGCTTTGAATAATTTGTCAGAATTTGTTGGTCCATTTTTTAAATGGCATCTCTAGATCTTGTCCATTCAACATTTCAACATCCAGACACATTGAATCTCGATCACGTGAAATAAAGTAGCAAATTAGCCCATTTGATACTGGAAGAACCCTGATTCGGTTGTTCTGATAATGAAGTTATTTTTCTGTTTTAGTAATTGACATCATGGGCAAATAGCACCAGCATTAATGTACTGTTCCTTCTCCTTCCTTCTAGACTGTTACTCAGTGGGAGCACTGCAATGACCAGCCGGCATCCTCGCCATGCAGAGAGCATTCACTCCACAGACAAGCAGCCTCCTGCTGTGGGCTCCAAGCTCCATGTGCAGCGATCGCTTTCAAAGGACAACATCACGATCCACTTCTCAGCTTTGGGGAAGGAGGAAGAGGAGGAAGACGAAGAACTGTACATTACGTCAATGTCCACCACCTCGGCTGCTCAGGATGACTCTAACGTCGTGACAGCCATAGAGGCAGGAGAGGAGATGTTTGAAGGGGCAGTACCCGACTCCGGGGCCAAAGCTGCTGTCCCACCCGAAGGATCCAGACATTCTCCTGTGTTTAGACGCAACACAGTCAGCTCCCCCACACTTACCCAATCATCGCATATTGCTGCTGAGCAGAAAGGCTCTATTTCCATCTCCTCTCCCACTAAATCTTTGAGCTTTCCTTCGAGTGAGAAACCCTTTCTCAGTTTGGTGAAGTCTCTTTCCTCTGAAGTCTCTGAGACTCGTGACGGAGCCTCCTCTGCCCCTGCTCCCTCAATGAGGCACAGGCATCTCATGAAGTCGCTCGTCAAGTCCTTATCATCTGACACATCCCACGACTCCTCCTCCTCCTCCTCCGCCTCCTCTTCCTCTTCCACTCCCTACCGTCTTCCAGAGTCTCGCCTTAACCTCCACCTCTTCAAGCAGTTCACGCAATCCCGTGCTGGCGACTCGAAAACCGCCCCTTCCTCCCCTTTGACCTCAACAGATAACCGCAGCTTCTTCAAAGTGTCTGACGTGGAGGCCCGGATTGAAGACACCAAGCGTCGCCTGTCTGAAGCCATCTCCGAGCCGCTCCAGCTGCTGAGTAAGATGATGGACGAGAAGAGCAGCAGCTTAGTCGGTGGCAGTATTTACCGGCCCAAGGCCGTCTCTGTCAGTGCCTCGGAACTCTCCAACCTTTCCTCCGTGAACGGTCTCCTGGAGAGCAACAACAACAACTGCATCAAGGAGGAGGAAGGAGGTGATTTGGAGGACGAGAACAGTGGGGCCTCTAGTCCACCTGAAGCCCTGCTGACCTCCCCTGTCGACACTAAGAGCCCCATTAAACAGTCTTTGATAGCCAGGTCTTTGGAGACATGCTCTATGTCTGCCCTTGCTAAACAGGAAGACGATGAGTTTTGCATCCTCAACAGTGAGGACTTTGAAACCTGTACTGACACGGACGGTGACGGATGTGATATGACCTGTGACACTGGAACTGGAAGTCAATCTAAAGTACCACTAAGTGGCAGTACTGAACCGTTCAGTGAGGATGAATCTGAAAGTATTGACCCGGTTCCTAGTGTTCCTCACTATACTCTCATCTCCCTCACTGTACTCATCTATGGGTATTTTCTATTACCTCTGCCCCCTTACGTTGGAGGACTGCTGCTTGGGACTGGGCTTGGATTTCTTTTAGCCATCGGTGTTGTGTGGCTTACAGGCCCTAAACCGTCTGGTGGGTTTAGACACTCCAGACGCCATGGGAAGCTATGGAATCTGGCCAGACTGGACATTAAGGAACCAGAAATCTATAAGGTCAGTCAGTCTTTGTTCTGTTTTGTTTTATTTTTTGGAAAATGTTGCATGGTAGCGTACAATGATCTATTTAAACTTAGATGGATTTGTCGGTGATCAGTAAAAATACATCTTATTATACTTAACAAGTTCCAAATCTGTGGGATTTCATAATAAAAACATGGGCAAATTTAGAGACATGTTCCTCTAGTCTTCACATTGACGTGACAACGTGGCTGATATATCTCTTTATATCTTTGTCCATAATTAAACCCGATGCACTGAAGTCCAACTCATACAAAGCAAATGCCAAACTGTTCACGAGGTAACGTGACAGCAGATACAAGACACTCTCACCAGGGTGAAATTCATAGAGAGAGATGAGTAACCTTTACTGTCATTGTTGAAACATGTCAAATGGGCGACAACAAGCTGTGAGGAAATTTTCAGTGTCGTCTTTTTCCAGGCAGAATCAGATCGCTGTTATATTTCCTCTTTTTATATAGCTCAAAATTGTCTGCAAATACTCAACAGATAAGAATTTACAAAGAGGCTAATCTGTGTCAGTCCTTTGAATCTAATTTTCATCATTGAAATTCACCTTGTAATTGTTGCAGGGCTGGATGAATGAGATATCGAGCTATGACCCAGAGACGTACCACGCCACGCTCACCACCTCCGTGTTTGTGCGGTTGGAGGCCTCCATCATACGTCTGTCCAAGCCCAACCACAACATTGCACGCCGTGCCTCGCACAATGAGCCAAAACCTGATGTCAACTACATCAGTCAGAAGATCTATGATCTGACCAACAGCAAAGTACGTTGATCTTCTGTTTTGCTCATGACTTGCGGTAGGGTAAGGTAAGGGTAAATAAGCTTAATTGTCCTTATACAGTGAAATGTACAACGAAATTAACAGGTCAGAATGGAGGGTTAGTACTGAACCCATGCAGACATGCAAACTCCACATAGAAAGGTCGTACCCCTGCTTGGTACTGAACCCAGGACCTTCTTGCAGTGCAGAAGGCACTTTGCTTCCTGAAAGCGTATTTAGTAAACTG
>JAFBJT010105944.1:186071-211482 GCA_016785325.1 Chascanopsetta lugubris | reverse complement strand
AATGTACAAACTATTGTATTGTATACCCTAGAGGCCTTTATATTTATATTGTGAGCGGATCCTCTACAGATGCTGCCATGTTGCCCCAGTATGTTTTCACAGCGGGTCACAAAGGACAAATTCAACACCTTTTGAGTTTCAGTGATAACTGAAAACCACCATAGGTTCTCATACATGCTAGCAAGGGGTGTGTGAGGTATGCAACTTTGTCATGTAACCTTTCCGCTAAATCCTACACCCTGGCCTTTTAAAGGTACAGGTGTAGTTAAAGGTGTGTAAGATTTGTTGTATCCATCCCTCCCCCTTCCCTTTCCAGCATGCAGGAGAACCTTTGGTAGCCCTGGGTTGTCATTGAGGCTTAAAAGATGTTTTTTACACTCTGTTCCACTCTATTCCTCTCTGGGCTGTTGTAAAACATGGCAGCCCCCATCGGGAGGACCCACTCCTTATATAAATGTATATTAAAGTGGCTAATTTTAGGGTTATGTGAAAAACAAGTCAGGCATTGAGAAAATTATACATTCGTAAAAATGTAGGTATATAATTGTTTTGTGATTCTATTTTTATAGGTAGATTTGACAAGAATGGACCAAAACCGTACAAACTGCAGCTTTAAATATAGACAGAAATATAAACCCCTGTTAGCTTCAAAATCAGATCAAATATGAGTCTTTTTTCTTTCTGTCACTTGTCTGTATTAAATGTCAACAGTAAGCATCAGTTTAGTTGGTACACCTTTTTAAGAATTTTCTTACTATGAACTTAAATATGAACTTGATGTGCTTTCTTTTACCCTCAGATATATCTAATGCCCCAGAGCCTTGCCCGGAAGCGCGTGTGGAACAAAAAGTATCCCATCTGCATCGAGCTTGGTCGACAGGATGACTTCATGTCCAAGGCCGAGGGCGACAGGTGGGAAGCCAGTGAGGCCTCGAGCCCGAAAGGAGAGAGCAGTGGAGGAGCACAGGACCGAGGCTCTCCGTCTTCATCCGTCTTAACCCTTTATTTGTTCGGACGCACTGGAAGGGAAAAAGAGGAGTGGTTCCAGCGTTTTCTCTCAGCCTCAAAGCTCAAGGTGGAACTGAAGAAATCTACCTGTGTTCCTGTGAGCAAGAGTGGTGAGTGCCCACACTGTTGCTATCGTTCCATTGCTACAATTGTCAATATGTCGTATTCCTAAGGATAGAAAAGTAGTGCTACCAGTTTAGGTATTTCAAAATAGAACCAACTCATTTACATCTCTCTGGTGTGTCCTGTGGCCCACAGCTTTGAGCTCTCACAGTCGCAGTAGCAGCCGTGGCAGTCTGGACGAGGCGCTGAATCCTCCAAGCAGGCCCAAGGACTCTTCGGTTGCTTCGACTTCGCCAGGCAGTGCCAAAACCAGGCCGCTGTTGGACTACAGTGTCTACATGGCCAGTTTACTGCCAGAACAGGTGGTGGTCAGCCCGACATCTGCCAGCTCTGTTCTCCAGAGTCCTCAGAGTAGCCCTGGAGCTGACAAAAAGGTAGCACTTTTTCTCTCCCCCACCGTTTCCTCTTAGATCACATACACGAAACATCTTCACTGTACTGAAAAGTTGCAAACTGAGCTTCTTCAAGTCTGACAACTAAAAACTCTCTAAAGTCTCGATAGGCTGAAACATAGCTGTTTCACAATGATGATGTAGATACTCTCAACTGTGGCCAAGACCGATCCTCTAGATGTACAGTAGATCACGCCTGATACTGCTCCTTTCATATGACTATCCTCTGGAACAAAACAACTGATGTTAGCCTCCGCTACTACTGTAGAAATCAACGTAGGAAATCAATTTTAAGCATTCCTGACCCTGTTGTCTTTGCTAACAACTGCTGTGCATTGTACAACCATGGAATCCTTTATGTGTTCACAGAGATTAGTTGTTTGTGCAATCTGTACTCGTTAGCATGCATGCCTTGACATAAGCATACCCAGAATGCAAGTTTTCCAGTGCGATAATGACATTGAAAACTGCTACAGGTCAAAAGTGCTTGTGTGTAAGTCAAGAACACCTTATACAATTTCTACTGTGGAGGTAGTTTAAATATCACAGCAGTAAATATGCAAGCAGTGTATGTACCTGTAACCAAATGAGTTGTGTGTCACTGGACTTAGATACCTTTTCAGACCCTTTCTCTTATTTTGCCCGTGGTGTCTTTAGCTTCAGAGCAGCACTTCAGCTCAGGTGGAGCCCAGAGGTGAAGAGGAGGCTGTTGCCTGGGTGAATGCGGCTCTTGGTCGGGTCTTCTGGGACTTCCTGGGTGAGCCCTACTGGGCTGATCTGGTGTCCAAGAAGATTCAGATGAAGCTCAGCAAGATACGGGTGAGTTCACAAAACCCCAACAACCTCCCCATTTAGAACAATGGTGATGTGGTAAGTAGAGAAAATTAGTTTTGTTCAGAGCACAGACGCACACACACACATAAATAAGCCCTTCAAATGTCAGTGTGTGTGTCTCTGTGTGGCTCTTTAAAGGTCCATGCAGTTCCACTAAGCAGAAGAGGCACTGAGACCCATATCCTGCTGTTTTTATCTGATCCTGTCCCTAATATGTTATGACTTTTCACAATACACTGTCAATAGCTGTAGTCTTAGTTGAATTATTTTTATTTCTAATAATTCATGTGTGAATATCAAATTTGTGCACTGCTTTTGCATTTTTGTTACACCATGATTCTGCAGATAAAATATTAGTAAACCCATCTCACTTGTATCTCTTTTTCCAGTTGCCTTACTTAATGAACGAGCTAACCCTGACAGAACTGGACATGGGCTCCGCCACTCCCAGAATCCTCGGGGCGTCCAAGCCATCCATTGACTACAGAGGTAAGAGAGAAATCGAGTCCCAACAGCATTACATGTGTTCGTACAGACGCATACACACAGCAGGTGCCATAGAAACATACTGTGCCTGTCTGGTCTGTAACTGCTCTGTATGCTGTTTTCTGGAAAGATGAAAGATTTCTTATGTTCTATTGGTTTAGCCAAAGCACAACAGCCCTGTGCAGTTGGCTAAGCCATGTCGCAATAAGAGATAACAAAGATAAAGGTTGATAATCCATAATGTCATTCATTCGCTTAGTTTGAGGTGTTTTCAATGTCAGCTGTTTGAATATATCAAGCTGAAGTCACAAGATTGCCCTCTGGACCTATGAGTCGGTGTGTTACCTCATTTGCGAGTATGACATCAGATGTTTAACAAATGTAACAGCCCCACACAAAGCCGTATAAAAACATGAGCCACAATCCATCTACTTGTATTTTATTGATTCAAGAACTCTGTATCTTGAGATCTGTTCATCTTACCGTCTTCTCACACTCCATGGTTTATCGTTGAGGACCCGTGGAAGTGCAATGTTGAGATTGGTGTTGATTCAGAGGTGAAACATTAGATATTGATATATGTAAACACATGACTGGTGCCCTGTTGGACTAGTGGCTTGAACTCCTCCGCAAAAGTGACATCAACACAACATCAACACAACAGCATTTTCACAATTGCGGCACCACAACGGATCCTCCAGTTTGGGGTTCTCCTTCCTGAATTACACTCGTCTGAACTCAGGGAAATAGTTCTTTTTACTGCCGTGGTACAACTTCATAGTTCCCATAACTGCCCATTCTCAACAGACCAGTTTAGAATGGACATTATATGTACTTTATTCCTAGTTCTCCCTCAAATTAAGCAGAGTCCATGGTTATGTGTCTCTTTATTAGTTTAAGCTCATGTAAACGTTAATAACGTTGTACAGAACAACCCTGCTGTGTTTCCACAAACACGCACAGTTTGTGGTATAGTTTTGTATTCTGTAGCTTTGAGCACAGTGGAGGCAGACTAAGCCCCTGTAAGTAAGAATAACACCACATTTCACAATCAAAATATATCTCCACACAAACTGCTTTCATTAATGGTGAGAAAGTGCCTGACAAAGTGTTGAATTCATGTGAACACGTATTTGTGTAAATGGTTATTAGACAAATGAGCACATAGGAGGTTCTTGAAAGAACTGTCAACAGTTCAGTTCATCATTGTGTTTATTTTAACAGAAATATTACAAATGGCAAATAGGTCGAACTTTTAACAAACACACATGCAGACACACACACACACACACACAAGGATCAAAGTGACATTTTTCCTCATGACTGCCCCCTGCTCCCATTCCTTCTCTTGTCATTCTGCTGTGACTAATCCGATCACAATACTGTGGTTGTGTCATACTATGTCCAAAGCCCCACCCCCATGAAAACAACACTGACCAACTCAAATCCTCCCAATGAATTTTGTTGAACTTAGTTCCATTTCAATATGCAACATTAAAGTCTTTATCGTTTTCAGAATGTTTACTATCCCCTGAATATAAGAATGATTTTTTTCATTCTTTTTAATTTATCATAAGTGTCTCAGGAGCGGCTCCCCTCTATGTAGGTCGACATGTTGCACCACCATGTTTACAGCAGCCCATAATAGACCATAGGTACTCCTTCATTTTTGGAAAGTAAGAGAAAGGTGAGGTCAATTTGCAATCTCCAGATTAGTCATGTAGCCTATTTATGATAATTTGTGATGATAAATTCCTAACATTCGATAAGCACAGACGAGACAGTATTGATCACGCTGTGGCGTAACATCCACTCAATCAGCTTGTCTGTGTCAACCCAGAGATTAAAGGGGTTAGGTCTTGTTGTTGTTGTGGATGGTTAAATATAGTACAAACCTGACGGTCGATAACACAGCTCTGCAGAGTGTTGCAGAGATGAATGTGTGAGATTAATATGTAGTTATCACCCTTTTGTCACTTTGAAAAATAGTTTGAGGACTCCAGGGTCAAAGCTGAGCTCTTTGTAAACAATGCTTTGAGGCCAGGGTGTCAAAGATAATTCACCCAGGGCCACGTCTGCATTATGGTTGCTCTCAAGGGGCGGGTTTTAATTGTGGGACTAAATGAGATTCTTACTTAACATATTGCAAAATAACTGTCCTCATATTTGATTCTTATTTATTCATCCATTATTTATTGACGTTACAAATATTATATTTGCATTTCCATGCATGTTACACCTGTAAACACACCAAATATATTGCTACACATAAAACGTGACGTGTAATTCACTGGAGTTCAGTTTCTGCTCTCGCGGGCCACACAACATGATCTTGCGGGCCACAAGGTCGACACATGTGATTGAGACACATGTCAGCAGTGAACTCCTAGCTGAGAGTAAAACAGCGAGAGAGAAACTAAGCACTTTAGGAGGTCGTGGTTATTTGTGGATCAGACAAATGGAGCGATCACAGATTCGCTGAATGTGTCTGCAAACTTTGTTCCACTTGTGATCAGAAGCAGCTGTCTCTGTGTCACTTTTAGAGGAATTGTCCTGTGATCTTTCAGACACGCATCCCCAATGAGCTTTCCGTCTCTCGCTGTGCCATGTTGCTCTTCTCATTTCTCCCTCAGAGTCTGTGACAGGTCTGTCTCTTTGTTGATTTCACTCGCTGCCTCCTCTCTTCCAAGTTGTCTCTTCCCCCCAGTGTTTGCTTTTATATCATCCTCCTTTTCCTACCCTTACTCACTTTCGTCCCCGCTATCGCTCTCATTTCCTCCCTCCCTCCTGTTCCGAGTCCCTGCTACCCTTTTATAGCCGCAGCACTCACGTTACCCTGTAATGAGAGCAGGAATTGATTGCGTCTCCTACTGAGATGGCAGAGCAGCATCTCAGATTATCGCTACCAGACAAAAACACACCTCAGCAGCCATTCCATGTCTTTTCTGCTGTAATTTATTAAGTGTAAATTCTTTGAATCCCCTGATTGCACTTGAATTGGACTATCTGTGCCTCATTGTTACATAGACCGTATGTCTTGGACGGCTTAGGTAGGAAGCAGGGAAGCTGTGCCTGTGTCAGAGCCCCTCTCTTCTGCTCTGTGTTTCTATGATCAATAAGGCCTTTTTTCCCCCCTGGTTAGAAATTGTTCTCTGAAAACGGTTTAGTTTCGTTTCCTCCCCTTTATGAACATTTCCACAGTTGTTACAGCGGCCACATCCTGCTGGCATCTCGAGTTCTGCTGTGTCCTCGTCACCACCCTGCTCCTTCCTGGAATCAGGATGCTGAGTGCAGTGGATCGATTAACCTTCCCACTGTGCATGTGTGGATATGTCAACAAACATGCACATTCTTATCTTTACTGCCTTCGAAATGTACGCCCTGTTTTACTAGTTGAAGGATGCATGCTGTCAGTGCTCCCTGCACATTTTGACTGTATATTTGACACACGACTCTTTGGCTTCACCTAAATGTATGAAACACCACCGTGATATAGCGTGTGCTGGTTTCTTTTCCCCACCTCGCTCCAAACTAAAACACTGCCCAGCACACATCCCTAACATGGCCGGACAAGGTTCTTTTACCAGGCGGGCTCTCTCTCTCTCGCTCGCTCGCTCGCTCGCTCTCTCGCTCGCTCTCTTTCTTTCTGTCTCTCTCTCTTTCTTCCTCTCTGTAGAGATCAGGGAAACCACTCACTCTGCCTTACTGTCTTTCAACTTCTCTATACACTGTTTTCAAAAACCTCTAATTTCCTCTTGACCTTCTCACTCCCTGAATATTTACCTTCTTTCCACATCAGCATGTTCATGTAATTCAGGGCAACTCACTGTTGTTCAGGCAACAGCGAGGACAGTGATGAGCTCCTGTGTCATTAGTCTCTGTGATGTTTGTCTTTCCACTCTTCATCTCATGATCCTGAAAAGTTTCCTCCCATATCCCAGGGCTTTTGTCAGGACTGCATCTAATTAGTAGGTCACTGGGAACCACAGATGATGCATTTGTGCAAACTCTCATGCAGAGCATATCTGCAAGTGCAAAGTACTCACACTCCTCACTTTACTCATCTGTTGTCATGCTGTCCTCTGCCACCTTACAGTGGAGAACCGGCTCACATGTGTATGGTTTGTGGCTGTGTCACAGGAACGTGTGATGTGTGTCGTGAAAAGAGGAAAATGAAGAAAAAGAGGTTTTGATGTAGTTCAGTTTTCAGTGGAGATTTTTGCAGTTTGTATAATCCAGATTACAGCGGGTTTAGCAGAACAGGAGAATATAGATGGGGGGGGGCCCTGTTTATGTATCCAGTCCCCCCTCCTGCTGATATCAAACGGTAGAGTAGAGGGGGGGGGGATTGCATGCTCTCCGACTGTGTCTCCTCTGTTCAAAAGACCTTATGATCTCTCCTTTCTTCTCCCAATCTTCGCCGAGTATTCCACTGTGACGTTCCCATCCAAGCAGGAAGATCAAGAGAATAAAATCTGTGGGGGTCCCCATTTCTGTTGAGGAAAAGGGGCAGGGGGCAAAATACAGAGGATAAGGAATAACTATGGCCTGGATAGCTATTTGTATCTCAAATTGAAATGAACTGTGCTTGAACCTTCATAATCGAGCTTCGGACAACAGATATTGGAGATGATACGTATGTCACATCAGATCAACTTTTCCCCTCTGTTGCTCCTCAGGTCTGTGGTTCGACTTGGACATTTCCTACAGTGGCTCCTTCCTCATGACCCTGGAGACTAAAATGAACCTCATTCGCCTTGGCAAGGAGGGAGAGAGCCTCCGATTTGGAGAATTCGGCAAAGAGGGGTAAGATGCACGAACTCCAGTACCGCTTGACATAATGGTTCAGATCTGGATTGAATGCCTTTTCCTCTTTTTAATGGGTGTTGTCGTCCCTCTCAAGTGTTGGCCCCGGTCTGTCTGGCACCTTGCCTCTCTCAGTCAGTGTTTTATATCTTCTCTGTCTTTTAAATCATTTCCTCTGTCTCCACTCTTGTGCTCTCTCTGCCCACTGGATTCTACCTTAATGCGGCTGTTAATTGGATATATTTCTGCTCCTGGTGAGTGCTGCTTGATTCTCAACAATCACTTTTTCACATCTCATCCTCTAATTTTGTATGTCCATAGCTTTGTGTCATTCTATAACACTATTCGGTACATTTTCTCTGTCTTAAGCTCTTTTTCATTTCATGAATTTTTCTTCATCTATTAGACACACAAAATGTTCTATTGTTTTAGTTTTTGTGCTCTCCATATTTTCCAGTTTTCCTGAAACTTAAGCAGATTAATTCCTGTGCAAAAATATGAATTCATCCAACTGTTTATAACAAGGGTGTCAAACTAATTTTAGTTCAAGGGCCACATACGTCCCAATTTCATCTCAGGTGGGCCACATGAATAAAATCACAACACAGTGGCCTATAAACAATGACATCTCCAAATGTTTCCCTTTGTTTTCATGCAAAAAAGAAATACAAATACAGCTGTGAATTTAAATAAAATGTCAATCTAACAATGTCAATATAATCTCAATATAACCAATGTTAAACCAAGTACACAGGTTTTTACACTTTACAAAATTGGTTGGAGAAAACAGATTGGACCCTGTGCCGGGTCTGTCCCGGCCCACGGGCCATATGTTTGACACCCATGCTTTATAACATCCAACTCTAATAGCATGAAATGGAGGAGTTTCAAACCTGTGACCTGCATGTCCACACCATTCATAGAGGCGCAGCACCAATCAGTTCTCTCCTGATAGTGATTCTAATCAATTTCAGAGCAATTCCACTTCTAATCTAAACACAGATCATTTTGAGTGATGTGTTGCATGTTGCATATTACATGACAGAAAATGCATTTGTGTGGTGAGAGTTAGCATCAGTTCTTAGCTAATCCATTGATTGGTCTGTGCCTGCTGCATCTGCCTCTCAGGGCCGGGTCAGATTCCACTAAATGAGAACAGATACCACCTCCGTGACCCTCAGTCATGTTCACATCCAGTTTCATGTGCATCTTATTTGAAAGTTCAAATCAGGCTAGACTGAGCTGGTGTTTTGTGCTTACAATGCAATGACACGTCTGAATGTTTGTAATGTGTTTATCACTCTTCATATTAACGCTGACTTCTGCCATTGACTATCACACCACGCCTCATTTCTGCATCATTCTGCTGGTACAGGACTGTGGAATTGAGTATTTGTTGTGCCTACATGTTTGCTCAGTCAAATGAAATTGTACTGGTGTTCTTGTTTTCAGACACAGGCCCCGGACTTACTGCCTGGCTGATAGTGACGAGGAGTCATCCAGTGCCGGCTCCTCAGATGAGGAAGACACCTCAGAAGTCTCAAATGACACCGCAGGGGCTGAAGGGTGAGAGCAAACGTACAGTATATATGGCCTTTATGTGACGGCTCATGAAGCTGTGAGTATGAAATAGCTTTAATAATGTCATTAGGTTTAAACGTTAGGCCCTGAAAAGGGGAAGACAATTTTGTTTTGTTTTTTCTTTGTTATTAAAATCATCGTACAATTTGTGTATGACCTTTCCCCTCCTGTTGACACAGTTTTGTTGGAGGCCACAAGCCGAGCAAGATCATGCGCTTTGTGGACAAGATCACCAAGTCCAAATACTTCCAGAAGGCCACCGAGACGGAGTTCATCAAGAAGAAGATGGAGGAAGTGTCCAACACGCCTCTCCTGCTCACAGTAGAGGTGCAGGAACTCCAGGGAACACTGGCTGTCAACATACCTCCTCCACCCACTGACAGGATATGGTAAGTGAAGGGAGGGTTGTTTTGCTCCTGTCTAACCCGTGGAATGCTGTGTACCGTCTGTCTATGTCTATCCAGGTGGTAAGTGATCACATTTTCCTTCAAGCTGACACTTTCCCACAGATGGAGTCAAAACAAAGGTTTTAAGATTGTGCTTACTCGGCAAGTTCCCTCCCCTATGTCAGTCTCGATGACAAACATGTTTATCATTCAATGAGTGGATAGTTCACGTGAAGTTTCTCCCTTTAAAGCAACAAACTCGTTCTTACTATTTAAAATACATTGCATTTTGAGACCAAAGAAATGTAGGACTTGATGAATGCGTGTCCGGAGCCATACTGCCCTCTGCTGGTGCACGTGTTGATGGTGCGCTCTCATCGTGTGTTCATTTATCTTATTTGTGGTTGAAGGTACGGCTTTAGGACGCCGCCTCACCTGGAACTGAAGGCTCGACCGAAGCTGGGAGAGAGAGAGGTCACTCTTGCTCATGTGACGGACTGGATCGAGAAAAAACTGGACCAGGAATTCCAGGTATGACGAGATACTAACATGTCATTTTTTACACGGAGAATGAAAGTGTCTGTCTATTGATTGGTTGCATTCATCCCACTAATCGGACAAATATTTCCTACTGTTTAGTCTACACCATCTGATCTAAATACATTCATAACAACGTAAACGTACAGTGTGAAGGATTTAGCGAATGCATGATATCAATTAAAATTGCTCACCTTACTTTTTCCATTCCTGTCATGTGGCAGAACTTAAGGTGTCTTCAGTTCTCCCGAAAACTCAAATGTGTTTAGTTTGGGTTACTGTAAAACGTGGTGGTGCAACATGGCTGCCTCCATAGAGAGGACACCACTCAAAGTAGAAACTCTGTAAAGGGCTTTTTCTGGGGTAATTATAACCACTTTGGATTGTTATGATAATACACTCTCAATTTCTCTCAAATCTTACACACTGTACCTTTAAACCACAAAGCCTACACAAGATCTTGATAATAAAAATTCTATCTTTATTCTAACATGCTTTCTAAAAGAGACGAAAGGTCTCACAAAAAAGACAAATGTAACAACATGTAAATATAACTTGAAATAGTAAGACACTGAACAGTCGTATCCAGAATAGATGAAGTGATACAACACTAAGAATAAATGCAATATTTAAAGCAAATGCAGTGTCATTTCTGAAGACTTTAAAGGTTTCTTTTCTCCTCCATTAGAAAATCTTTGTCATGCCAAACATGGACGACGTGTGGCTGAGCATCATGCACTCTGCCATGGACCCGCGCACAGCTTGTGGGCCGTCGCTCGTCTCCCCGGCAGAGGCGGAGCCTTCCCAGTCAGAGAGCGACAGCTCTAGCCAGCCATGAAGATTGTTTACAGTTTTTCCCCTCATGAGCTTATGAAGTCTCATGAGGGGAGGTCGAGCCAAAGTCGATAGGTCAGACACTACTGTAAAACAACCACATTCCCAGGGGCTCATTTTATTACACTTAGCATTCACAGAGGGGCGTTTAAAGGAGTTAGGTCGACCAAGGAAAGACTTAAAGACTCAAAAACTGTTGCTTGCTGCTCTCTTCAGTAGTATTTACGGTGCAGGAGGAGAAGGTGAAGGATTTATACAACAATAAGGACCTATTAAATAGGGACCGGCGTGAAAAGAATGGCTCAGGCCTTGGGAGGGGGGGTGGTTTAAATTAGTAAGTGGCATATAAATGTAGTTTATCATGTCCTCTATGAACACTGATGTAAAAGCATTCACCAGAAACCTTACAGCCTGCAGAGGCTCCACAGTGAGATGGAGGACTGTAGCCCACTTTCCTGAACTAGACACACAGCGAGTGCAGATTTACAGTATGTTTCGTAGTGAGTTATTAGTGTGCGAGGGAGACGTGTTGTTTCCATTTTTGAGAATTAAAGCAGGAGTTGAGAAAAAAAAGTGTATTGCTAAAAGCACAGACACTTGACGTTGTGTTTATTTGCCATAAAAACCTTTCAGTGGCTTTATGTGGGCGGTTTTTCATCAGGTGTTAATTAACAGTATTCACATGTACACCTGCCATTTATCTGCCAAACCCCTCTTTGTGTGCCACTGATACCATCGTCAAACATGGAGAGAGGGAGGCGGCGCTCACTCTGTAGATTCCACTTAAGTGACCAACACAAGTGCAATGACAGGAATGACACACACATGCTTTAATGTGATCATGTACGAGGCCTCTAACTTGTCTATTGAATGTATGCATGTACGTATATTCACTTTTTTTTGTTATTGTATGAAAATATAATTTGCACCCTGTCATACCCAGGCCTGAGTTGATTATGCAAATTATTGCACAAATACAAGTGAAATTGTCTTTTCTTTTCCCATATTTGTTGTGTCGAAGCGATGATGTCGTCATGAATACATTGACAGCATTAATGTTGATGATGATGTTGGAAGTAACGTCAAATGGCTGATTTCAGTGCTTTTAAAGGACCTTGCCATATTGTATGTAGAGAGATTCACAGTGTAATATATATAGAATAATATATGCACTCTGTTGTAGAGCCTCTATTGCCAAGAAGTTACCAACACGTTCCTTTTCTGAGATGATCTTTTGAAGGCTGGTTCTAACCCTAACCAAAGTGTGTGTGTCTCTCTCTCTCTTTCTCTCTCTCTCTCTCTCTCTCTCTCTCTCTCTCGTTGCTTAAAGGTACAAGACCTGCTTTGGTATAAATACGTGTGCGAGGTATCCTTGACAAATGTGCAGCAATGCCTGCATCATCATCATTGTTTACAGGAAATATTACCAAGTTGTTTTTGTCCTTCTCTCTCGGCACTGTAACATGGAATGATTATTTTTCTATATGATTGTCTTACCCTGAATGCCCTGGCTCATTATTTTTGTTTTCCTCTTCTTTCTCTTTTCTTTTGAATAACAACATGAGGTGGGCTAAGGTTGTATTTTGTGCGTCTGCATCTTTGGAATAAACAGAATGAAGTTAGACTTTGAAGGATATTTGAAGATTGTGTTCTGGTTTGTACCTGTGAGTTATTAATGACTTTTTCAAATGTTGAAAGTACATTTAAGACCAAATTCAGTGATTATATGTATCTGCCTTATTTATAGAGCTAAATAAAACCATCTCAGTGGAGACGTCTTCTGTGTTTTCAACCAAAATATTACTCCTTTTTTATTCATGTGCTCTAGTTTGAAATTCAGCACTTTTTAGGGCCTTCATGTTTTTATTCACGTTAGCTGATTGAACACGCGCGCGCGCACGCACACACGCGGAGGAAGAGGAGGAGATGAGCCCCTACCTCCCCTGGCGGACGTTGGCGGTTGCCTAGCAACATCAGTGCGGCGTTTTCTCATTCGGTGAGTATCCTGTTGCTTTTCTTGTTGTCAGACTCGAAGCACATTATTGCTGTCCAGTCATTCAGAGCCGTGTTGTATTTGCGTTACAGGTTTAGTAGGGAGTGTTAGTCCACTGTTGTCACTGCTCGAGAGTTAGCGTGGTGTTAATGTTTATGCTTCAGAGGGCCGTTGACTATGCTAAAGCTAACAAGCTGCTGCTAAGCTAGCTCTGAGTGGTTAGTTTTAAGGCCGAATTCAAGCTAATGAGCTAAATAACACAAGACCTATCACTGCAGCAGCTGCTGTTCATTCATTTGTCAACACTTGGAGATGTTGAACAATGAATAACAATATTCATAATGGAGGAATTCGTGTATGTAAGACCTCTTATTACCAATTCCAGGTCCAATGGAAGGTGCTGGGGACGTGGGAGGTGAAGGGGGTGAGCGAGGGCATGAGGAGCGAGGGTCCCGTCAAGATGAAGGGGGTCCAGGGTTACAGGGAGGAGGAGGTGATGGATCAGTGGACCCTCCCGAGGTACAGTACCAATGTACTAATGTTCAATTTTTTTCATTCATTTATTATTTCAGTTATGTGAAAAGTTCATATATAATTATATGTGTCATGTTTTGAAATATATCGTCATTTACTGTTTAGTTAATTCATTTTCCGTTTGTACCCCAGTGGGACTCTCAGGATCAGGCAGGACCACAGCCCAATGCATTGGCCACGCAGTCTCACCCTGCCCCTAGTGGTGAGGAGGAGAACTCCCCACAGGCGACAGACTCTGGTCAGTTGGGAATTTGCCTTTCAGTGCATGGAACAGCACGTATTCAACTGTACATATTTACATATCACATTATGTAGGTAGATTAAAGTAAAAACAGGTCATTAAGGATGGTTTATTTATCATAGAAAAAACCTGTTGACATGTTTGTTCACCTGAAATTATATCGATTTCATAAACTTTGTCTAATAGTAAAATATATATATATATATATATGTTGAAATTGAGGATAACAAATGACCAAATGTGTAGCTTAAAATGTACAATATTTAAAGAGGGATTGCACAGGCATGATTTTTCCACGGACACTGTCAAACACACATTTTGTCGTACATCCTCAATATCACACCACACTTATGTTTTACTTCGTTCAGTGGTTTGCTCAAACAATTTCCATTGTCTGTCCCCCAGTGCAAGACAATGCTACGCTGCTGCCGTTAACCTCTGACTTCTCAAACCTGAATTTAACCCAAGACATGGAGGATGAGCAGCCACTGCCACAGGATGTGGAAGAGGAGGAGCTAGTTATTCTTGATCCTGAACATGTTAGTAGTGTTTTTATGTTTGATATGCACATGTATTGTCACTACTCAAAGGGAATATTGGTTTTGAATGTTTTAACTATTAGATGTCATGCATTTGCAGTCACGTCATTAATGCTGAGCTTCATTATTTCGACAGCCCGACGTCTTGAGGCAACAAGCTGCTCTGACCCATGACCTGAGAGAGCATCTGAGGATCATTGACTTGGAGTTAAGAGAAAAGGTTGTCTACTTTTTCACTGCTTCTGACTCTTATTTGATAATAACATTTTTCCAGAAGATGGTGCTGTCAACCTCTGTGGAATATGCACAGCATGCCACCACATATTCGAGTAATCATTTGTTCAAGAATAAAGAAAGCAAGGGTGAATCAACCTGACTACATTGCTCTCTCATTCACGTCGCAGCAAGAGCTGGAGGAGAGAGATGCCAAACAGAAAGTGGAGCTGGGTGTGGATGTTTTCAGGGTTCAGGAGCAGTTGGCCAGACTCCACAGCAGGCTGGAGGAGCTGCATCAGAACAAGGCAGAAGCTGAAGCTGAACATCAACACATACTGGACCAGTTGGAGGAAGTGAAGAGCCTCTACTCCAAGATGAAGAGCCAGCACAAGAAAACCAAAGCCACTGGTGAGACTGGATTTCCCCTTTATCATGTCATTATTAGTCCATGCTGATTCTGTGGTTTGTCATACGAGCACAGTGCAAAGGGTAAGTTTCTTTATTTAGTGAAAAAGGTGAATTGTGATATGATTTATTTCTAATTCAGGTTGCATGGATCAAGCTAAACACCTGAAGTGACTGACAAAATGCATTTGAAAATGCATTGAGACGGAATCAGTGTCAGCCTGTTGTCTCAGTCTTTACTGACGTGCGTCTCCTCCACAGTGTCCCAGCAACAGACAGAGATCGACAAACTGTCACTGCAGCTCGTCTTCGTACAGGGAGCCAGTGAGGATGTGCAATCCAACGCTAAAGTCATGAGGAACGCCAAACATAAAGCTGGAGCTGAGAAGAGCCAGGCGGAGGAGCAGAAACTGCTGCAGGTGAACAGCATCAGCTCCTTTTGAAACCTTGACTGTATCAAATGTCATCTTTTTTTTTTCTTTTTTTTTAATGTCTCGCTTTTGTTTGAAAATGCTTCTGTTTCTTCAGGATTTGTATGTGAAGCGTCTGATAGAGGAGCTGGACAGGCTGGATCAGCAGACGGCCATGTACGATGTTCAGGCCCGAGCTCAGTCAGAGGTGACGCGGGCGACCAAGCAGGCGCTCTCTGAGGTAAGTGTGCAGTGAACCTAGCAACAGTCATCAGCCATGCACTGTAAACCAATGAATGCTTATCTTGATGTGCAATTACTTGAAGGTCCAGCACGTTGAGTTTTAGTAGAAATTCTGCTTATGGAGCATGGATTCTGCTTGGTGACGTGTGTGTTCAGCATTGGTCCTGGCGTGTGTTCTCACAAGTTTTACGTCTCTTCAGGCTGAGACGGAGATGGAGTCTCTGGTGATGCTGCGCAAACAGCTGCTGCAGCAGTGGAACAGCACCCTGCTGAGCATGAGGAGACAGGACGAGGCCCTCAGCATGAAGCAGGAGGCTCTGCGGTGAGACCATGGCTGATGTTGTCTGTCATGTCTCCGCTGGAGACATGTCTCCTGGACAGGGTCTTCAGGATGCTGGTTTTCTCTGCAGGAGATGGACATTTTGTGTACATGTTTTTCCTCAATGGGGATGAATCAAGTTTGACTGTATTCTACATTAGTAGATTACTATTTTTAAAATTGAATGTGTACACGCTTAGCTGTGTTAAGATGCCACAGAAACAGGATGCAGGGAGTTTTTTTTTTTTTAATGTTTGTTTGTCGTGACTTCTCTTCATTGCAGTTCATCTTGTCAGTGTCAGTGCACAACGTGCTTTTGTGTTTTGTGTGTTTCCTAAAGCGCGAAACAGCACCAGGTGACGTTAAAGACCCGAGAGATTGAAGCCTTCAGTAAATCCATCACTGAAGAGCAGGAGAAGAACGAGACACTGACTCTGCAGTTGAACTGGTACCAGATGGACGGAGCCACGTGCAAAAAGCAGACTGCTCAGAAACAGGCCCACTACGAGGCTCTGCAGGCTCAATACAGCACCTGCATCCGCTGCCTGAGGGAAACCGAGAACACGCTCGCCAGGCTCACCAAGGTAAACGCAAGAAGAGGAAGTCCTCTGTCCTCACGGTCCCTCTGTCCCTCTGTAACCTTCTGCTTTCCCTCCATAATCTCAGGAAAACTACAACCTCCAGGCTGATGTCAACGAGCAGAGGAGGCAGCTGGAGAAAGAGAGGTCGGGGCGTCTGGATTTGGAGGACATGATCATGGGCCACATGCAGCAGAAACTCAGCCACAGCAAAGCGGCTGAGTACTCCCAGCACCTCACCAGCAAGACAGCTGCACTCAAGAAGGAAAAGGTGAGGACGGATGGTCTTTAAACACATGCAGAGCATCCACAGACAGTGCAGGCTCATCAAATGGACTCATAAGCGGCCATGTTGGATTAGTCATGTGTGTATGATTTGCTCATCTGGAGTCACAAATAAACAAGCCAAGGATAAAGACCCATTATGGTGTTGCAGATTTGTCTAATCACCCTTCTCTCTGCGTCCCTCAGGTCGCTCAGCTGTGGCAGCTGGAGAACAAGGTTGTGGCAGTGGGACTGGAGAGCAGCGAGCTCAGCCAGCTTCTGGAGGGTCTGAGCCTCACTCAGGACGCCCTCGACGCAGAGATAGCAAAGTACACCAAATTTCTAACCGCCACCCAGGCGCAGATTTCCGCCTCCATGACGCTGACGGAGCAGAAGCAGGGGATCGTCACCAACTACAACAGGAAGATCAGTCTGATCGCAGCCAGCACGGGGGTGAGACCACCTGGATGAGCCCGGGTTATCTGACCTTTACGTGGATTCTTCAATAAGAGGCTGTTTGAGTTTTGAATACAACACCCACACGCTGTCAATCACAAGCAAGAATCCTCACAGTCGGACCGTGTCACGATATGTTGACACTAGTATCTAACAATAACACATTCGCTTCCCAGTTCATAAGAACGTTAGTCATCGCTAACATCATTACATAACTCTGAGCTCATTCACTTCACTTCACTGGCATCGACCCATGTACTGTTAGTCTCCATCTTGACTGACAGCTATGTTTATTTATGTGACTGTTTCTTGGCACAGTTGTCACTGGACTCAAAACCTGGCTATAGACCAAACACACCCGCCATGAAAACACACACTCACACACACACACACACACACTGCTCTCCCTCTGCTGTCATGCCTCATTCTTACATATTTTCTCCATGATAACTCATGTAATGCTAACCTCTCTCGCAGAATGAGGACCTCAGTCCTCTTCAAATCAAGATCGAGAGGATGAAGACGCAGATCGAGGAGCTGGAGGCAAATATCAAAAGTGACCAGCAGCTGTGGATGAAACGTCAGGGGATTCTGGTGGGACTGATGAAGGAGATAGAGGCCAACAGCAAGAGCCTGCTCAAACTGCAGACCGAGCACACCGTCATGCAGCAGAAGAACATACACTTAAAGGGTACGTCATGTTGCAGAATGGTTCCTGTTATCGCCAATGAGTGACAGCGACTGAGAGCGCATTTACGTCTGAGATGTTCTTGCTTATTCGCTCCTCCATCTTCACCTCCATTAGGTCAGATTGAAGCAGAGGAGCAGGAGCTGATGGAGCTGCAGAAGAATTCCAGGACGCTGAGAGGAGACCTGCTGAAGCTCAACACCCTGCTCAGCAGGAAAGGACAGTACAGCCAGTGTCTTGAGCAGGAGAACATACTGATGGAGAAAGAGTACCTGAACAGACTGAAGGCACGGCGTGAATGGTTACTTTAAATTCAACTTTCATGTTTATAGCATCAGCAGGCTTAACTGCTCATGGTTATCAACGTGAAATACATTGTGTTCAGGAGGCAGAGCAGGAGTCAGTGGAGCTGCAGATGAAGTACGAGAAGATCCGGGAGGAAATAGAGAGACTCACCAACACTCTGGTGGAAGCTGAGTGAGTCACGCACAGAACCTCTTTTTTTGCTTGTTCAAGTCGAAAGAAACAAACTCCTGTTATATAAATATACATATTCATTCATGAGGTATTTTATAACAAAAAAACGGACTCATATAGCACATTTTTACATTTTTAAAGAAACTGATCAGACACTGATCAGTGTCTGCAGTTCACACCTCATGAATATCTACCACTACTGCCCCAGCTATTAAGAGTCTCCAGCTGCAGTGTTGTGCCTTCACCCTCCCACTGTCTTGGCCTAACAGCCCGTTGACAGCAGGTCAGTCTCATGTATGTTGTTTTGCCTGTGTGTGACCCGCAGGCATCAGATCATGCTGTGGGAGAGGAAAACCCTGCTCGTTAAAGAGACTCGCTCGGTTGTGGATTCTGAAGAGGGCAAGGGGGAAATTCAGAGGATGAAGGCGGAAATTCATCGTATGGAGGTAAACACAGCAAACACTGTAGATTAGCTGAGGCAATAAACGGTCACGCTGCCAGGCAGCTGTTTGCTTTTTCTATCTATTCATGTACACGTTTACGTCTCTACTGTCAAAGCCATTAATTAAAATTCATCGACGTGTGCTTGTGGTGTGTGTTTACATTCATTTATTACATCTGCAGGTTCGACTCAGCAAGCTGATGAAGCAGAAGGAGCAGCTGATGAAGGAGAGTGTCGCCGTAGTGGAGAGGAGGTTTAATGTTTTGCATCGCAGCGTTGCCACGGTGAACAGCTCCGGCAAACAGGTTACGAAGGCAGAGCTGAGCCGCCAAAGCGAGTTACTGAAACGAAAGATCCGGGACACACAAAAAGTAGGGGACGTGTCGCGATCATCACTGCAAACGTATCCGAGGCACAGTGTTCTCACATGCGGTTTTTATTGTCCTTAGGAATTGACGGAGTGTGAGCGAGTGATCAGGGAGCTGCAGGAGAGCCAGGTTAGCCTGGCTGGTGGGATTACCCAGCAGAAACAGCAACTGGTAGAGCTGTGTGGCACCAGCTCCACTCTGGATCATACCATTGTTCACCTCCAGGACTCTAAAGACAGGGTAAAGATGTGCACATCTGTTTTCCCACTTTCATTTTGACTCCTCACTGTCTTAAAGGTGCAGTGGGTAAGATTTGCTGAGCTGAAGTTGCATGTTGTATCCATCACCTCACCCTCACCCTTCTGAACATGCAGGAGAACCTATGACAGACTTCAGTTGTTATTAAAGCTCAAACAATGTTTAGTACGTCCTCTCTGGGATACTGTAAAAACATGGCGGCCCCTGTAGAGGACCCACTCCTCATGTAAATATGCATTAATGGGCTCATTTAAGTGTAATGAGGAAAAAAACCTATACATTTAGGTGATGATAAATTCATTAAAATATCAGTATGTAATTGTTTTGTAACATTTTTAGAAGTGGGACAATTGACAGAAATCGTACACACTGCAACTTTAAAATATACTACATAATATTGCCTTATATTTGTGTCAACCATGCCTCCAATCAGAGGAGAATCATGCTCCTCGACTGCCATTAAAGTGTGCTATTAATGTGCTGAAGGTGTGGTGAGAGTATCATAATCATTCCTGTCAACCCCTCGCAGTTAGTTTGTAAATGTTTAACAAATGAAACCTTAAAATGACATTCCCTCATTCTTTGCCCCCCCCCCCCCCCTCCCAGAACCTTATCCACCTTCTGACTCTACAGAGCAGGAACAAGAAGCTGCAGAGTGTGTGTGAGGGCAGCTACAAAGCCTCAACCACCAGCGAGTCCGTCACAGCTGCTATGCAGAGTGAGATGGAGCGCGTGCACGCCGTCAGCACCGTCGTGCACCACGTCTGCCAGGAGTTCCCCCAGTACCAGGAGCCGCTCCACAGGCTCTCGCGAGCGTTAGAAGTCCGAACACGAGCCCTGGATGTGGAGGCCTCTTCAAAGTGAGAGGGCAGTGTAGACCTGGCAGTGAGTAAAAGGAGGAAGGCACAGAAATGACTGTATGTAACATTGGTGATCAGGACAGACGGAAAGGTTATGTAGGGATGAACTAGCAGGAAGAGGGAGGTACGTATGTATTTTGATGTTTGCATTCTCTGAAGGAAATACTGAATATGAAAATATCTAATAAACCCTCGTGGAATCAATGACCAAAAAGAGAAAAATGTGAAGCTCTCTGTAAATCCATCACATATTTACAGTGAAATAGTCAAACGGTTGTTGAATAATGTTTTAAAATCAAATCAGACAAACCTCAATCAGATCAAACTTGTTACACCATCACCTTGATCATTCAAACTATGAGGTGTCTTAAGTCAGTCAATCAGTGGTGAGTGTGTGTGTGTGGATGTGTTTATGTTGGATGGTGCAGAACAACAGATAACTGACGGATAAAGGCCACGGTCAACAGGTACACAAAGTTACCCGCTAAACACAAACAGAAACGCCATGAATGAGGATTGTGGCTCGTGTACATCTCAACTGGGACATAGGGAAGGGAGTCTGCCACAATTCTGTTTCCAACTATCACAAAATAAAACTTCTTAATAACCTCTTGGCCCAATTCAAGTGGGCCAGACCGGTAAAATAACCGCATAATGACCTGTAAACAACGTTCACTCACTGTGCCTTGGACTCACAAGTGGTTTGATAGAGCCCTATATGAGTCACACTCCTTTACAGTGACAATCTACATCACAACACAATGTACCTTCAATGAAACTATACACACCTCTTAACACAGGATGAAGTAAATGCATTCATCTGGATACACGTTCCATATATGTTTTAAAACACTTTAACCCCGACCCTGTCCCCATCTCCAAATCACATGCGCACAATGCAAACTCCAATGTTTGTCGAAAATGTCCCAGCCCCTCCTGACTCTGTCTATGCTGTGCAGATGTACGACTTTCTTCCGTGATCATCTGCTGCGGGATGTGTTTTACCATGTGTGACTAACTGGTCACTCCCCTTCATCGCGATGAAGACCTGGAACAGTCTGCAGACTTTGCCCGACTGAAGGGGCCAGCATCATCAACACCTGTTCAACCTCTGAGCACCTCTGTTTCATCACGTCATCACAGACTCATCTGCCAGTTCAGCTGCACCCAGAGCATCAGGGGCTCCTCCTTCCTGAAGTGTGTCCTGACCTTTTTTTGAAAGAGAGCTCTGCCGGGTTACGTCATCAATAAAAACTCTGAAGGTCTTAGTTTATTCAGTTACAACCTCAGCAAATGTTTATTGTATTGTTTCTGGATCAATTTTCAACCGACCATATCAAAATTATAATGCGTCCCATTCCTTACAAATCATCCTGTGTCTAATCTTTCCCTCTCCTCCTTTAACACACAGTCCCTCCTTCCATGGTCTCTTCCATTTTCTCACTCTTTGGCTTTAGATCCAGGGCCCGTGTACAAGCTGCCAAAGCCAGGGACAGCCTGAGGAGGTGCTCCTGGCTCTGAGGAAACTCCTCGCAGACTCGCTTCACGACGTCACTGAGAGCACAAACGCGGTCGATCCCACTGCGCAGAGCAGCTATAACTGAATCGCTGCTGGACGGCGCCTTGAAGCTGCCATTACACACGCTCTGCAGCTTCTTGCCCCTGCTCTGTAGCGACACCAGGTGGAAAAGGTTCTAGAGGGAGGTGAGTGGGAAAAATAGAGAGTGGGTGTCATTCATGGTTTCACTTGTCAGACATTGGCATATAGGACAGACATAATATGGACAGTCGGTGGTCTTTACTCTGTCTTTGGAGTCCTGGAGATTAATAATGGTGTTGTCCGTGGTGGACCTGCTGCTGCACAGCGCTCCCAGCTGCTGTTTCTGCTGAGTCAACACTCCAGCAAGACTTACCTTTCTTTCCTGTAACTCCCCGATATGGTCACACACTGTCAGATCCTGAGGACCAAACATATTGCATTTCAGAAAACACGTCTCGCAGCTACACTTGCAGACGGAGCAGATGATCATGGGATGCCTCCTACTGTGAGCGTGTCCCGCATCCTCCGTTTCAGGAACTGAGTCTGGAGATCCAGCTGGCTCTTTGACCCCTCTTTTCTGGATGTGTGACCCATGCCGCCACCGCGCTGCATAATGTTCCACCTCCTTTTCACCACCGCTACACTCTCCCGGATCAGCTGCTCCTTCTGCCTCATCAGGTGGTTGAATCGAACCTGTAGACATTCATGGAAGCCTTCATTAGTGCTTCAGCATCCTCGGGGGTTTTAGTCGTTGACTCAAAATACACCCCGGTGTGGATGTGTGTGTTCCCCAGGCCGGGAGCTGGCTCTCTTGTTGGGTCAGCCACTGGTCGAGGCCCCCACCTTGACCAGTGGCTGACCACCTTCCTCCTCAATCAGAGTAACTGACTGCTTCTATATGGCTGCCTCAGCAAGAGTAGTCCTGGACAAGTCTGCCCTCAGTCCAGGCAACGTTGTTGTGGAATTGGTCTCAATCCCAGTGCACACAATCTCAACTGGGCACACCCTGACATTCAAGCCTCATTCCACAGTTGTCCTTCCAAGGGGATGTTAAATCTCTGGGGAAGGTGCATCTTTGGGAATCAGACAACAGGACTTGATCAGGTCTCAGGCTGGTTTTGGCTATTTCTGGTGGAAAGGTTTTAGTTTAGGTCAGTGCACATCCTCCAGTCTCTTGGGACAGTCAACGGGCCTGAATCTATTTTGGTTTCCATCGGAATTCTAACCCTTACGAAGGAGGGGTATTGGGAGTGAGACCCCGTAGTGTGGGGGTGGATAGTGCATCCTGCCCGAATGCCAACCCCAAGGTGCAGCCGTGAGGTGGGTAAGTCCCTTGTTGGAACACGGATTTAAAGGCTTCAACTGGTTTTAGTGATGGTATCTAGAACATGAGAGAATTGGAAAGTTGTCCTGAGCATTGAGGCACTGACCTGAGGGCATTAGCCAGATCCAGATCTTTACCATTTGTTTTAGATGATCTTTGTGCCATTATTTCAATGAGTAATTGGCCTTCAACATTCACAAAGCGGATTTGGTGGAACTGGTTGAGTTCACTGTTCCTCCGGGATGGTTTGTGTTCATACCACCCCCACTCCCCCCCCAAAAAAATCATATATATGGTGTATATACTGTATATAGTTTACCTCCATACGATGAATCTCAGCCTTCATCTTCTTAATTTCTCCCTTGCTGTCTTCAGATGATAAAACTAAGCGAGTCTCTTTTACAAGCTGGGTCTTCTTCTCCCACAGCATGATCTGCTGCCTGCGATAGGATGCATTGAAGAACATGACACACTGACCTGAGCTGTCACGTTCAGACGGCTTTCTATTCCACTGTTGAACAAGTCTATGTCGATGCATTCAGATTTTAATTTTGCTCTTAAAACCAGATCATACTGATGCTTTTCAAATGGATTTGACCTTGGTGCATTTTGCTGCATCAAAGCCAAATCCTCCTGCCATGCCATTGCCAGTATCTCATACAAGAATCTGAGTAATTCAAGTCACATGCTCACAGATCTTCAGTCGAACTGAACAAGTAAAAAAAAGGTTCCACTATGTCTGACTCACTCAGCTTCCACCAGAGTGTTGGTGAGTGTCTCCAGTTCCTCCTGGTTCTTCTCGTACTTCATCTGCAGCTCTATTGACTCCTGCTCTGCCTCCTGAACACAATAAACGCAATGTATTTTGCGTTAGTTCTGATTAAAATAATCATTATTAATTTAAAGAAATCAGTCACGCCGTGCCTTCAGTCTGTTCAGGTACTCTTTCTCCGTCAGTAGGTTGTCGTACTCCAGAGCCTCGCTGTACTGTCCTTTCCTGCTGAGCAGGGTGTTGAGCTTCACCAGGTCTCCTCTCAGCGTCCTGGAATTCTTCCCCAGCCCCATCAGCTCGTGCTCCTCTGCTTCAATCTGACCTGACGGAGGTGAAGATGGAGAGTTGATGACCATTCTCACAGGTAACATTCACCCGGTCACATGAACATTCATGGAAACATCTACGTGAAGAACGTTTGTCTACTTGAGGGAATGTGCACCTGGGATCCATTGCGACACCAAACATTCTGGGATAAGGCGTAATTGTTACGTACCCTTTAAGTGTATGTTCTTCTGCTGCATGAGAGTGTGCTCGGTCTGCAGTTTGAGCAGGCTCTTGCTGGTGGCCTCTATCTCCTTCATCAGTCCCACCAGAATCCCCTGACGTCTCATCCAGAGCTGCTGGTTGCTCTTGATTTGCTCCCCCAGCTCCTCGATCTGGGTCTTCATCCCCTCGATCTTGATTTGAAGAGGACTGAGGTCCTCAGTCTAAAATCAGAAAGATCAGTATTTAAGAATGAGGCATGACTGCAGAGCTGGAATTGTGTGTGTGTGTGTGTGTGTGTGCTCATTGCGGGTGTCTTTAGTCTATAGCAGCGGCATCAAACTCATTTTAGTTCAGGGGCCACAAGCTGCCCAAACTGAGCTCAAGCGGGCCGGACCAGTAAAATCACAACATACTGACCAATAAACAACGACAACTCCAAATAATGCCCTTTGTAGAACAGGTCATAATAATGATAAGGTTGTCAGTGCCGCATGCACCTCCAGTGGAAAAATCTACAAAACATTTTTTGTTATGTTTGACAGCCCTCGTCTGTACAACTGTGCCAAGGAACAGTCACATAAATGAACATGGCTGTCAGTCAAGATAGCGACTAAGTGGATAGATGCCAGTGAAGTGACGTAAGACTTATGTAATGATGTTAACAGATGCTGGTGTCAACATATACTGAGAGGATCTGGCCGTGAAGATTCTTGCTTGTGAAAACAGGGTAGAATCTCAGCCTCTTATTGAAGAATCCACGTAAAGGTCAGATAACCCGGGCTCATCCAGGTGGTCTCACCCCTGTGTTGGCTGCGATCAGACTGATCTTCCTGTTGTAGTTGGTGACGATCCCCTGCTTCTGCTCCGTCAGCGTCATGGAGGCGGAAATCTGCGCCTGGGTGGTGGTTAGAAATTTGGTGTACTTTGCTATCTCTGCGTCGAGGGCGTCCTGAGTGAGGCTCAGACCCTCCAGAAGCTGGCTGAGCTCGCTGCTCTCCAGTCCCACGT
>JAFBJT010105944.1:175446-185734 GCA_016785325.1 Chascanopsetta lugubris | reverse complement strand
CTTGTGAGTGACAGCGTGTGGGTGTTGTATTCAAAACTCAAACAGCCTCTTATTGAAGAATCCACGTAAAGGTCAGATAACCCGGGCTCATCCAGGTGGTCTCACCCCTGTGCTGGCTGCGATCAGACTGATCTTCCTGTTGTAGTTGGTGACGATCCCCTGCTTCTGCTCCGTCAGCGTCATGGAGGCGGAAATCTGCGCCTGGGTGGCGGTTAGAAATTTGGTGTACTTTGCTATCTCTGCGTCGAGGGCGTCCTGAGTGAGGCTCAGACCCTCCAGAAGCTGGCTGAGCTCGCTGCTCTCCAGTCCCACTGCCACAACCTTGTTCTCCAGCCGCCACAGCTGAGCGACCTGAGGGACGGAGAGAGAAGGGTGATTAGACAAATCTGCAACATCATAATGCGTCTTTATCCTTGGCTTGTTTATTTGTGACTACACACATGACTAATCCAACATGGCGGCTTATGAGTCCATTTGATGAGCCTGCACTGTCTGTGGATGCTCTGCATGTGTTTAAAGACCATCCGTCCTCACCTTTTCCTTCTTGAGTGCAGCTGTCTTGCTGGTGAGGTGCTGGGAGTACTCAGCCGCTTTGCTGTGGCTGAGTTTCTGCTGCATGTGGCCCATGATCATGTCCTCCAAGTCCAGACGCCCCGACCTCTCTTTCTCCAGCTGCCTCCTCTGCTCGTTGACATCAGCCTGGAGGTTGTAGTTTTCCTGAGATGATGGAGGGAAAGCAGAAGGTTACAGAGGGACAGAGGGACCGTGAGGACAGGGGACTTCCTCTTCTTGCGTTTACCTTGGTGAGCCTGGCGAGCGTGTTCTCGGTTTCCCTCAGGCAGCGGATGCAGGTGCTGTATTGGGCCTGCAGAGCCTCGTAGTGGGCCTGTTTCTGAGCAGTCTGCTTTTTGCACGTGGCTCCGTCCATCTGGTACCAGTTCAACTGCAGAGTCAGTGTCTCGTTCTTCTCCTGCTCTTCAGTGATGGATTTACTGAAGGCGTCAACCTCTCTGTCCTTCAACTTCTCCTGGTGCTGTTTCGCGCTTGGGTAAACAACGGTACAGAACGTTATCCTCGGGACATTGTACATGAGACATGACAGACAACATCAGCCATGGTCTCACCGCAGAGTCTCCTGTTTCATGCTGAGGGCCTCGTCCTGTCTCCTCATGCTCAGCAGGGTGCTGTTCCACTGCTGCAGCAGCTGTTTGCGCAGCATCACCAGAGACTCCATCTCCGTCTCAGCCTGAAGAGACGTAAAACTTGTGAGAACACATGCCAGGACCAATGCTGAACACAACGTTGATGCGTCTAGTGATGAGGACAAAAGCTCTATTCAAGACTTTGTCTCTCTCTTTTCGTTATGTTTGCAAAGTGAACCGATCAAGACGCTCGGGGCTGAGTGTAGCTTCAGCCTAGCACTGCAGCAACAAGCTGAACATGAGAACTGCCAACGTGCTGCTCCAAGGGGCCCTCCCTCTCACCGACGTCATCAAGCTGAGACAACGGAGGGACCACCGTTGCCAGGCAACCGATGGCGCCGCCGGGAATCCCACCAGACTCGACGTCAGCTCACTGGCGACCATCACCGTGGTTCCTGCCCCGTCTGCACCTGGCATCGGCACGGTAAGTAAACAGCTACCAGCTACTTGGGAACTGCCTCTATGTTAAAGGTGCAGTGTGTAAGTTGCACGTTGTATCCATCACGTCACCCTCACCCCTCTGAGCATGCAGGAGAACCTATGCTAGACTGTAAAAACATGGCGGCCCCCATGTGGAGGACCCGCTTCTCGTGTAAATATACATTGATGGGCTCATTTAAGGGTGGTGGGAGAAACGACATTTAGGTGATTATATATTCATGTATGTATGTGATTGCTTCATAGTATTTCTTAGACGTGACCAACATGACCGAAATGTTACACACTGCACCTTTGAACTCTGATCCTTACTGATAATAGCATATTTTGAATGGGGTCACCTGTTAGTAGATTGTTTCTTTGACTGTATTCATCACATCACATTCATACCTCTGTCGCCTTCACCTGCTCCACACTGCACACTTACCTCAGAGAGCGCCTGCTTGGTCGCCCGCGTCACCTCCGACTGAGCTCGGGCCTGAACATCGTACATGGCCGTCTGCTGATCCAGCCTGTCCAGCTCCTCTATCAGACGCTTCACATACAAATCCTGAAGAAACAGAAGCATTTTCAAACAAAAGCAAGACATTTAAAAAAAAAAAAACTAAAAAAAAAGATGACATTTGATACAGTCAAGGTTTCAAAAGGAGCTGATGCTGTTCACCTGCAGCAGTTTCTGCTCCTCCGCCTGGCTCTTCTCAGCTCCAGCTTTATGTTTGGCGTTCCTCATGACTTTAGCGTTGGATTGCACATCCTCACTGGCTCCCTGTACGAAGACGAGCTGCAGTGACAGTTTGTCGATGTCTGTCTGTTGCTGGGACACTGTGGAGGAGACGCACGTCAGTAAAGACTGAGACAACACCTGTGTAGTTTGCAAAACATGGACTGACGGTGACTCTGGTGCAGACAGTGGTGTATCTCCTACGCTGTTCAGCATACTCTCCAACCCCTGTCCATTATTACATCAGAGTGTCCCTGAAGTACATAAAGTATGAGGTCATTAGTTCAAGGCAATGGGAAGCTTGACCACACCCACAAAGCAGGGGGACACGCCTCCACCTCTTGGAGTAGGCTGTGAAGTTCGGCCTTGCAAACACAAGAGTTTCGCCCCATTGAGGACTTCCTAAGTGTCAGCCAATCAGAAGAGAATTTTGGGGCGTGGCTTTTTGAATACTTTCAGGCTACCTCCCTCTGTTTCAAGCAAAGAAGGGAACTGAAGGATAGAGTGGGGCTGCTTTAGATGTAGGTATATGCCAGGTGAAGGACAGGGACCAAGACATGATCCAAAATGGAGATCCAGTCTCACCAGTGGCTTTGATTTTGTTGTGCTGGCTCTTCATCTTGGAGTTGAGGCTCTTCACTTTCTCCAGCTGATCCGCCATCTTCTGATGTTCAGCTCCAGCTTCTGCCTTGTTCTGATGCCACTCCTCCAGCCTGCTGTAGAGTCTGGCCAACTGCTCCTGAACCCGGGACACCTCCACACCGATCTCCAGTCTCTGCTTGGCGTCTCTCTCCTCCAGTTCCAGCTGTGGCACAGAGAGGGCGTTCAGACATAGCAGTTCAAGGTGCTCTTCTCATTCTCAATTCAGCCATTAGGTGGTTCAAAAAGTGGACGACCTTATCCTTTAACTCCGAGTCAATCATCTTCAGCTGCTCTCTCAGGTCATGGGTCAGAGCAGCTTGTTGCCTCAGGATGTCGGGCTGTCAGAACATAACACTCGGCATAAATCACATGACCATGGAAATGCATGATATCTAATATCGTGTTGGTCACCTCGAAAGGTACCAAAACAAATGCAGGCAACTTTATGCAATTGACTATTCAGAATCTGAGGGACAAAACAAAAATAACAAACATGTTCTGGGTCAAGCATGATAAGCTCCTCCTCCTCCTCCTCCTCCTCCTCCTCATCCGCCGGCAGCTCATCCCCCATGTCCCCGGGGATGCCGAGGTCCGCGAGGTTGAAGGTCTCCATCATGGCAGCGATGTTATCCACTGAAGGGCACAAGTTCAAAGCTGATGATAAAACCAATGTGCTGAGTCAGCATAAAGTCTGAAAGTCTGAGTGATGAACTCGGGGCAAACGTCTTGTCAGTGCAAACCTGGATTTCAAAGTGTCTTGGTACGAAGATTGGAAGTAATATGCAAATGAGGTCACTACTTAATGCAGACTGCCTCAAAAAATGGTCAATAGCAGCTGCCAGAGTGATAGCGTGAACTCTATGTCTCTACTGTGATACAGCCAAGAACCATCAAAGTTGGTACAGACCCAAAAGATGATGGGATGTTCATATTGCAACGCTTGTTTTGCGGAAAGATACTTTGGTTATATTTTGAGTTTATTGCACATTTTGGTGGGATGGATGAGTTTTGGTGTGATATGACAAAAGATCGACACATGCAGTCTGTATTGACAGATGAACTCACTCGTGTGTGTCGGATCAGATTGGCTCTTTTTTGTCACTTCAGTATCTTGTTTGGATCAACTCCACAGGACCGGCTGTTCGTCACTGTGTGTCAGGTTTTCCTCTGTCTTTGATCTAAAGATTTGAAACAGATCTGTCACTGAATGCCTTTGATGCTAAGTACAACAGTACGAAGTGCAACAGTACAGAGATACTGCAACATAAAGAGCCCTTGCATTCAATGTCGTTACCTAAACCAGCTCAACCACTGCAGAGGTAGCGAAGTACATACACTCTAAACAATAACCCGGGACTTTATGTATTAAAAAATCAAAGAACTTGCTCAAATATCTTGAATTAACTGAGATTTATGATTATTATTAGTCTCATCATTATACTGTAATACAAATTGAATACATTTTACACTTTGATTTCAAGTTTCATTTGATTTGTGTGGAAAAACAAACATTATGTCCTCAAAAGGAAAATCTTTGTATATTTAAGTTTCACCCTGAAGATCAAGTGAATTAAGATAAGTTTTGAACTCCAACTCCTTCATGGTGGTATTTCATTCCACAATATATATATATTTTAAAAAAGGTAGTCTTGAACTTGATGTGAAGTTATATGTTCTATTTTGTCCAAAATGCTGAAAATCTGTCTTTGCACGGACCACCCCTGTCCACCATTGACGGCTGTTGTGGGGATATGATCTGGAACGATGGAAACATAACTGGTAATTGATTTAATTGATTTAATTTGTTTAATTACAAAGACGATTTACGATGACCACTTCCTGAAAATCTAATCTTCTCTCATAAAGCATTGGGAATTTTTTAAGCTGCGATAATTATTCACACAGAAGTGGCTCAACTGATAAGATGCCATCAAGGTTGTGACCGTTCACTTCGATATATTACGTTAATCAAGGGAAAGTACGACGATAATTTTCAAGGAACGCCAGATGGCAGAGAAAAATAATATTAATAAACACATGGCGTGGTCATAATCAGTCCCTGTGGCGCATTGGAAGGCAGGTGAGCCTTACAAGGTTAAACAGAACATGCACGCATGCACCAGCCTCATAAACAAGGACATTGTTTGGGACGATATAAATTGGAGTAAGGCACCACACGTAGAGACATGTAGGTGCTGCAGTTAGGCTTTGTTTTTTAGACGCCGCCTTAACCAGGTGTTGCTCAGGTCGAGGTGGTGGAGGTTGGCTGTGCAGCACATGTCTGCAGACTGGGTGGAGAACTGAGATGGAGAAGATCTGGTCCTTGTCTGTGAAGACTGTGAAGACGCTGGTCACAAAACTGGCAGCAAAGATTAGCACATGAGGCCAAAAAGCATTATGAAGCCACTTTCCCCCACTTGTGTCACAGTGATGTGTGTGTGTGTGTGTGTGTGTGTGTGTGTGTGTGTGTGTGTGTGTGTGTGTGTGTGTGGCAACATTTCAGCTGTGTTGACACAAGTGTGTACTTCCGCCAATACTTAGAGAATCAGCCCTCTCAGCAGACCAGTACAGGTTGAATTGAACCCCCGACCCTCTGGTCAGACGACAGCTCCTCTCACCCCTCAGCCACAGCCGCCCCTGAACCAAGCCACCAATGGTGAGTGAGCGACAGCTGAACAACACTGTGGAAGAAACAGCACCCTGACAATGATTCATTTTATTTTATATTTTTATATTTTATATTTATATTAAGGCTGCTGCTACTTTTTGCACTATTCACTCACTTTTAAACTTTTCCTTACTTTTTTAGCTTTTTGGTTTTTTTTTTCCTCTTTTTCTTTTGAATACGTTTTACTTCTCACTCCTATTAGTATTAGTATATGTTAAATGTATGCACCAATTCACCACAGCAAATTCCTGGCATGTGAAAACAGCTTGGCGAATAAAGAGATTCTGATTCTGATTCTGATTCTGATTCTGATGACATATAAACAGTGACAACTCCAAATTGTTCCTATTGTTCTAGTTCACAAAAAATACAGTTGTCAAGTTAATGAAAATATTTTATTAATTTGAAGTGATTAATAAAGAAAAATGTCTCCTTTTTTTTTTAGACGCCGCCTTAACCAGGTGTTGCTCAGGTCGAGGTGGTGGAGGTTGGCTGTGCAGCACATGTCTGCAGACTGGGTGGAGAACTGAGATGGAGAAGATCTGGTCCTTGTCTGTGAAGACGCTGGTCACAAAACTGGCAGCAAAGATTAGCACATGAGCCCAAAAAGCATTATGAAGCCACTTTCCCCCACTTGTGTCACAGTGATGCGTGTGTGTGTGTGTGTGTGTGTGTGTGTGTGTGTGTGTCCGTCCAACCTGTACTGACTGGTCTGCTGAGAGGGCTGATTCTCTAAGTATTGGCGGAAGTACACACTTGTGTCAACACAGCTGAAATGTTGACACACACACACACACACACACACACACACACACACACACACACTCACACACACACACACACACACACCATTAGTCACATCCATCCTCCATTACCACTCTAGTATCTGAATAATCTGGTTATCTAATGAAAGAGCAGTGAACGTGATCAGAAAGTGAGATCAGGGACACAGCTCACATGTTTTCACCCTGAGGTGATGTTTCTCACAGCATTTCAGCCCATTTTTTCAAACCCAGGGCCAAAACTAAAGGGAATGTTAGACAATTATTCTCTCACCTTTGAATCACATTGTGGCATATTTGATTATTCTTTTTTTCAAAAGCAAAAAAGCAGCTTTGAAATGACATTTTCTGAGGATTGTGGTTCCCACTTTTAAAATCACTTGCATTTGAGTGAACGTGCTCGTATACAACATACGTTACTGCTCTTATGACTTTTCAAATATAGTTAATTATCATTCCCAACAATTGGTTGTTTTACATGAATGTCATTGTTACATTCATTCAATGTGCAGCTCCATGTTATCCATTCTCTCTGACTGGCCCCCTCCACCACCACCTCCACTGAGGATGTATGCTCAAGAACATCGAATCCATAAGTAACCTTATTTGGAGCTGTTAATAATTAACCCATAGCTATATTGGTTTTGGTACATCCCATAATCATACATGTGCTTATCTACACATTATTGCAGAAACATAAATTCTACTCAGGCACCAGCTCCACCCTGGACTACACCACTGTTAATCTTCCAGGACCATAAAGTAGTCTTTAGAGTGAATATATATACAGATTTAAAGGTGCAGTGTGTAAGATTTCTGTCATTTTTGTCACTACTAAAAAATATTAAATATTATTAAATGAGCCCATTAATGTATATCTACACGAGGAGCGGGTCCTCTCAACGGGGGCCGCTATGTTTTTACAGTAGCCCAGAGTGGACATACTAAACATCTTTTGAGTTTTAATAACAGCTAAAGTCGACCATAGGTTCTCCTCCAAGTTCAGAAGGGTGAGGATGAGGTGATGAGTACAACATGCAACTTCACCTCTAGAGTTCACAGATTCTTACCGACTGCACCTTTAAAATGCTGCTCGGTGACTTTCTATTTCCACCTGCATTCTGACTCCTCACTGTCTCCACATCCGTTGCACGATATCGTCCTGTGTTGTGATCGGCTTCAGTGATTTACCGTAGCTGACAGCCACACCCCTAGTCAGAGGTGAAGCCCCGCACCTTGACTCTGCCTCCGGTGAATGTTATTATTGATGAGTCGAAGGCGTGGAGAGAATTTTTGTGAAGGATCTTATCGGGCCTGAAGCGTCTCACGTTCCACCGCTCCCTTTGACCCGGCACACTACAAGCAGCCGCTCTCTTCCAGCCCTGCAGTTAGTCTGGTATTGCCCAACAGTCAAAACATGAATTAGCTCATGCATCGTGGTGTTTTTTTTGTTTTGTTTTTTCCATTGTAATCAGATCGATTTCCTGTATTAATCATTACACTCTGATGTCATTCAGTTACCCTTCACTGGTTAGATAGGTGAATGAATCATTGTCAGGGTGCTGTTTCTTCCACAGTGTTGTTCAGCTGTCGCTCACTCACCATTGGTGGATTGGTTCAGGGGCGGCTGTGGCTGAGGGGTGAGAGGAGCTGTCGTCTGACCAGAGGGTCGGGGGTTCAATTCCCGCCTTCCCCCCCACTCCCTGTGCTGAAGCGTCCTCGGGTAAGACACTGAACCCCACATTGTCCCATGTACTCATGGGTACAAAGTGCTGCAGACAGAAGCACCGTATGAATGATTGAGTGACTGGGTGAATGTAAACTGAACTGTAAAGACCTGATAATGTGCCTTATGACAAGAGACCATTTATCATTACGATTACGGCAGAAAGTCCAGTTTATAATTACATCTAGGATCAGATGTGTGTCGTTTGATGTGGTACAGCTGCGTAAAGGTGCAATATGTACGATTTTGTCACTTCTACTGGTAGAAAATGTTTTACTAAACAATTACACACTGATATTTTCATAATCGGCTAAATGCATTTTTCTTCTCTTTACCCTTAAATGAGCCTTAAATGAACCTTAAATGTATATTTACACGAGGAGAGGATCCTCTCGCCATGTTTTTACCGAAGCCCAGAGTGGACATACTAAACCGCTTTTAATGACAACTGGAGTCTCCCATGGATTCTCCTGCAGGCTCAGAAGAGTAAGGACGAGGTGATGGATCCAACATGCAACTTCACCTCTCGATGTCTCCAAATCGTACACACTGCCCCTTTAACAAAGCAGTTAATGAGTTCCCTAAAATTGATGACAGCGTGTCATCCTCTGTACATGACGGTGTGAGGTGTGAACACTGTTTGACAGAATGTCGTGGAACCGGCTCCACGCATGCTGCATGTTCCACCGCTGTCCTCGTTCTCTCAGGACTTTCCACAGGCGGCCGCAGGCATCAAGCTGTGGACTGTCACAAGAGGTGTTGACAGGTGTATGAGGACATCAAACCAATTAAAGACAACACAACACACACACACACACACACATACACAGACACATAGTCACAGTGCTGAGAGGACATGCTCAATTTATTACCTTCAGCAAATGTCCCACAAAGTCTATTTTTAGGATACTGGTTTATTTTTTGAATCGTTGAAATCAAAAATCATGCTTAATATTAAATGCAAAGTGGATCAATTCACACAACAGACATTTTCTCCGTGATGACAGACAGTGTCCATGAGAATCTATTTGTTTGTATATGTATGATATGAATAAGTACAGTATTCCAGCAGCAGCCATTCCTATTATCCAAACAGTATTTTCATATTGAATCTAATAAAGATGGCTGACTCATTCTGTCCTTCCATCCATCATCCACACAGCCTTTTCAAGAATCGCAAGGGGGTGGAGCCAGTGGCTGCTGCCGATGGGCGACAGGTGCGCGAACATCCGACCTGGATCGTCCTGAATGACAAAGAGGTCAGCGTACAAAACAACACAGGCTCATGTTAATCCACATCCGCCTGCGTCTGGATCAGAGGAGGAAGCCACACAGGGAACACACTTGTGTGTAAAGTTGTTTTTTCAACGTGTGAGGTTTAAGAAGAATATAAGAATGTGATCTTTCTGTGATTTGATGCAAAGGATGATCTGTAAACTCACACTGACCCATTGAATGAGCAACTGCAGGTGGACATCCAGTACTTTCGGTGCTGTGACAGAAACAGAATATTTTCATTGTGGGCCGGACCAGAAAAATCATGGCTTAATAACCTATAAACAACAACAACTCCAAAATGATTCCCTTTGTTCTAGTGCAGGAAACTACATTCTGACAATTTAATAAAACTACCTTTTTACAAAGCTGCACAAACGACCTTGCGCATGAACAGTTTGCTGGCTGCTTTAACTTTTATTGAAACGGTTCAAGTTAAAGACTTATGGAACCTTTTACACTTTGCAAAATCAGAGAGTTGCTCCGGAGAGTAGCGATAACAATAGGATACATTATTCCATCTGAAACAATGCCTGTCATACGTGCATCTAAAAACCATTATCTCTTTATCGGCCACGTTCCTCGCTACAGACAGAACAGAGTGAGAGTTGCAAACCACTTTACTCTTTCACACGACGCAATGAAAGATGGATAAATCTGCGTCTGACTGCGGTGGCGCGGACGCCTCACTGCCGCCTTCAAAACACGAGTTTGCCGTCTGCGCGCTCCCTCGTGAAATGTATTGCTCATGTTTACTTCACTGTTCTCAGGGAAGAGGGCGTGTCACCCCTCCCACTTGTTTCTATTTTGTTTTATCCTGTTTACCCCCCCCCC
>JAFBJT010105944.1:160398-174631 GCA_016785325.1 Chascanopsetta lugubris | reverse complement strand
CCCTGCGGGGGGGGGGAACTGAAGGAGAAGGGGGCGGAGGAGCTGTGGGAGCTGATCAACGACAACCGCCACCGGATCTCGTTCGGGGTGGGGCCGTGCACCTTGATCCCGTACCTGCGGCAGGCCAGGGTGCTGACGGAGATCGACCAGGACGAGATCCTGTCCTGCCACAACCTCACCAACCGCTCCATGAGAACCAGTGAGATTTGTCTGTGGATTTGTAGGGAGAGTGTCTGTGCTGATGTCACAGTGAGATGCCTGTGGAAGTCGTGTTCGTCCTGACTCGACCAAGCAGTCCCATCGTTTGATCTCTCGCCGAATTTGTAGTCGCCTCGTTCCCGTCGAACCGGGGAAGCTTCGGCTGATGGGGTCGCTGTCTCCTCTGCTGTCCACAGGCTACATGCTGGATTTGCTGAGGACTCAGGGGAGGAACGGCGCCATGGCTTTGCTGGAGAGCCTGATGATCCACTACCCCACCCTCTACACCCAGGTCACGGGACGCAAACCTAGCACAGAGCCCTCCGGATTCAGCGGTCAGTGGATCGAGGTCACCGGACATCTCCCAAACCCCCCCCCCCCCCCCCCCCCCCCCCCTGTGTCCGTCGTCCCACTGACCCTCCGGTATTCTCCCTCCAGGACTGATCAAGTACTCTGAGTTGACGGAGTACCTGGTGCGGGCGGTGACGGGGATGCAGAAGGAGCTGCAGGAGGCCCGGCGCGAGGCCAGCAGGGTGACGGCCCGCTGCGCCTCGCTGGAGTCGGAGATCGGGCAGGTGATGGAGCAGGAGGAGAAGTCCAGGTGCCTCCACGCCGACAACGAGCGGATGCGGAGGCACCTGTGCTCTCTGCAGCGCGAGGTCGCCAAGCTGAAGGATGAGAAGTGCGACCTGTACGTGCGCTACACCGCCGCCATCGAGGAGAAGTCGGCGGTGAACAAGCGTCTCCATGACCTCAACCTGCAGGTGAGTGACGAGCTCCTCCTCCCTCTGACGGCGAGGCTGTGATCCCAGGGGAAAAGAAGTGAAATCGGAGTATCAGTGTCATATAATATCCTCTAATGGCCACAATGGCACTCGGAGCAAACGGCTCAAGTGACGTGATGTGCGAAATCTTGGCAATGATCTCAGTTCAGCCTTTGTTCCTTTGATGGCTGCAGGGAGGAACCTCTGAGAGCAGCATCAGTTTTCAGGTGCAGCTGTGGCAACAATATTTCTTGTTTCATAAAAAAATGGAAGAGACTTTTGTTGTGTACAATAGTCCAGATTGTACAACAGTCAGCAATGGGGTGGAATTATGTGCATGGGCTTTGTGACTGAGCCTAAATTCTATATGAGCAAATATCTGCTTTTCCACCAAACTTTGCAATTTTCCATCACTTGTCCACATGTGTTTTTATATATTTTATTATAGTCAATATTGACTGAGGGAGGAGTTCTATCAGAGTGGACAGGAAACATTTGGAATTCAGGAATGAATGTGTTTATGTTGTGTTTTCAAAATGAGGCGCCTTAGTGGAGTAGTTTTTAACAAATGACACAAGGGCATAACTGTGATTCTGTGATGATCAAAAATAACAATTGGCATTTTATTTGTGTTTTTACTGGAGTAACATAGTGTATCATACCTCATTGTACTTAAGCTCATTGCATTAAGGCTGTACTGTCTATTAGTCCTTTGATGTATTCATATTGATCAAAGTCGAACTGTAATTGTTATTGATTGTGTTTAAATACCCAGTACCCCGGACTGTTTTCTCAGTACACTGCAGCGGCAATGTATTTTACGGTTAAACACAAATAGCACATGAATGCAGGATATGGATCTTGGCAATTTGAGTTCCATGTCTCTCAAGAACATTTAAATGATGTATCTGAGATGCAATGTTTATGTAAAAGCAGCAAGTGCTTCTATAATTGCACCCGATTGAGCATTCGAAACGACATGAAGTGACAACAACTGTCCACAATTACAACTAAGATGTTCTTCTAACAAATGTTGTAAGATGCCGATCGATCCTGCTTCAGTCTGTAAAAAAAGAAAAACCATTTCCGCTTTGGAGAGAAATCTTTTTTTCCAGACTCACAAATCATTTGAATGCAAATGAATGAATGCATTAAAGCAGCAAACGCTTGTCCTGCGTGTCAAGGTGTACCAGCTCCAGACGGAGCTGCAGAAAGTCCAGCTGGAGAACAAGCTGCAGAAACAGTGCTCGCTCAGACGGGCGTCTCTGGCCAACACACCACAGCTCCAGGAGGCGGTGCAGAAGCTGCGCTGCCAGCAGGTGAGAGCACGACAGAGCGGTCCCTCGGTCACTCACTGTTATGTCAGTGCATTGGAAGAGAGCAGTGTGAGTGTCTCCCCTTGCTCAGGATGTCCCTGTCCCTGTCCCTGTCCCTGTCCCTGTCAGGCTCATCAGGACATTCTGGCCCAGGACCTGGCTGAGGCCGTCAGCAGCCAGGTGGAGCTGGCCGAGCAGCTCAGGTGTTACAGGCAGGAGAATGAACAGCTGCACGTCCAGAGACAAGAGGTGTGTGTGTATGTCAACGTGTGTGTTGGTGTCTTTCTGTCTTTGCCATGCAATTATGCAAATTCAAGTGGCACACCGACTGTTCCACTCGCTCAGCCCTTACACAACAATAACGTATTGACACGTACGTATAATCACGGAATATACGAGATAATACATTTTTGCATACATTTTTTTTGTCTCTTTTGCCATAAGGTGACAAACTATACGCCTGTATTTGTTTTCAGCTCAAGGACCAGAAGGAGTGTCTGAACCTGCAGGTGCAGCAGTTAACCCTGGACTGTAACATGCATCAGCAGAAGAGCACAATCATCCACAGTCAGATGAGGGAGCTGCAGACAGAGAGAGACCAGGTACGGGACCAGAGCAGGAGCGCTCGCTCAGACCCTCACGTCTTTAGTCTCCCGGCGACTTATGAAAGATTTCCAGTTTGTGGCCACTCCCACACACGTCCTCCCTCGGGCGAATTCCCTCGAGTCTACGTGATTGTTTCTTCGGAACAGTCTCAGATTCTCACACATCTTTGAAGCCCCGACGTGTATTATAATCGGACGATGATAAGATAATAGAGGTTTGGCCATTCGGCAGAGCTGCTGAGGGGAGCGCCACGTATCGAGCAGCCCCTCTGCCTCTTACTGTGGAGGGAGAAGGTGGACAGACATTTGTCTCTGTGACAAGTGACAGCGGGGACGATCTCCTGCTGCAGACACCGTAGTTAGACTCTCTTCCCGTGGAAATGATATTCTGTGTCTCATGCTTCCACATGACAGACTCCGAGCCGTCGGCTGCATCACTGGAGCTGCGATGAAACTTAATAACCTCTGGGTATAATTAGTGGTTTATGTTTACCAGACGGGATTTGGAGCATGACTGCGGTGTTCACATATCTTGGGTGTCGCTCTCTTAAAATAACAAAGACCTGCCAGGACACGCATCCATAGAGCATCACCATGGGGACAACTCCAGCTCTTTTTTTACACCTTCATTCCATTGTATCAAATGAAGTGAAAATACTCACGCTTGTCTTATCAAGGGGGTGGGATTCGGCGGTGCTGAGTGCCAATCGAGGGTAATGAAAAGAAAAATGTGTACATTCTCATGAAATCATCAATTAAATTGATAATGTTTTGTTATTCTGCCAACAGATCAATTTGACCAAATTCTTGCACAATGCACCTTTAAGCCTTTTGAAATCGTGCTAGGTATATGGTGGTTGTCTTGACCTTCTGATTTCTACTTGAGGCAAAACTTGGCGCAGTGTCGTCTGGATCAAATCGGTTCCGTGCAAAATACACAGTGTGTGTTGTTCATTGGTCGGTGACCGTTCCCTCGCCTGCAGGCGTACCAGTCGAGAGACGAGGCCCAGGCCATGATCGCCCGCGTCCTGGCTGAGAAGGACACCCTGAGGTGTCAGATGGTGGAGCTTCAGGAGAGGGTGTTCAGCCTGCAGGCGAAACGCAGCAGCACAGCACAGCAGCAGAGCTCTGAGGTCATTTCTCACACTGACACACACACACACACACACACACACACACACACACACACGTAAACACACGTAAACACAGCACGGCACCATCACCAAGTCATCGGGATGATTATGCAAACACTGATTGAAATATTTGCCTAAATGTACCGAATTCTTTTCAGATACAAATGGGTGAAAAACATTTTTTTTGAGTTGTGTTTGACAAAAGTTAGCAAATTGATTTAAAAGAGAGAAAAAATGATGATAGAAGGAATAACTTTCCTGACTGACTGACCTCCTAACAACTTTTCCCTGGTGATCCAGTCCAGTCAAATAGAAACGTCTGCCATCCTAACTTACTTGTGGATCGCAGATGTAATGATAACACAGCCAACACAGTGACCCATGACTGTGTCACAGGAGATGGAGGATGACTGGCAGAGTCCGACGTCCTGCAGTGATGCGTGCCCAAGCCCAAACAGACAGAGGCTTCGCCGCATGGACGCAATCAACCCCCTGTCACTGGGCACCTGCCGGTCAGAGGTGTGTGTGCGTGTGTGTGCGTGTGTGTGTGTGTGTGTGTGTGTGGTCAGTAGTGATAGTTGAATTAGGGCTGGTCCTTAATCCATCCATTATGAGGATGATATTTACCTTTCCTTTGATACGCTTGTGTTTCAGCCATCTGTGAGAAAAGCATTTGTACCGGTCTGATGAATGGGAAAAACTGCCCTCCAGGAAGAGCCAGTTAACTTGTAGGGCAAAAGATAAGACTGGGGCTAGTTTCCTGTCCAAAGGTCTGTCCAGCTCTGCTGTAAAGCTGGCTAATTAACAGCTTGCATCTTGTTTGTTCAGTCAGTGCACGATGGAAGAATGTGTCCATGAAACCCCCCTTCACATACTGTGGATGGTTTCCTGTCTATGCAAAACTAACCAGACCAGCTCAACTGTGAAGTGACCGTGTATATACAGATCTATGCTACGTTCATATTTTAGAAGTCACCCATTTACACGCAGATATGCATGCATTGTTTCTTTACGCTGCGCCTGGTATTCACACACAGCCATCGGTCCTTGCGCCTGAACTATATTCGAATATCTATCTGCCCGTATGTCAGGATGAAGGAATACTCTGGCGGTAAATGTTACACTCGAAAACAATGTGTAGCAGCGGACTGAACACAAACTCCGCTCTGCTTGGAATGTTTTCCCTCAAAATGGACACGTTACATCAGAATCTGTCCGTTTAAACTCCATCTGGTGTTTTGGCTCTGCTTCATTTCCAGAGCGAAGAAGCCGCAACGTGTAGCGTCCGATCCCGAAACGCAGAGCCACCGAGTGCAGAGTCCTTCCGCAGAAGGGAGGAGTCTCTTTCTGCAGACAGCAGGTGTGTGTGTGAGTGTGTGTGTGTGTGTGTGTGTGTGTGTGTGTGTGTGTGTGTGTGAGTGAGAGTGTGTTTGTGTGCGTGTTAATTTCATGACAAGCCTGTTGGCACTGTGATAAAGGAAGCTTTCCTGCTGGTCTGTGTTCCATTGTGTTGCCGTAACACCACACGACTGGGTTCAGGTGGATTACAGATTTACAGCCGTGAGTTTAACAATGAGTCACATGGTCAACAGAGAGATAGAGATAGGTGATCGTCATTCAGCTGTCTCACACCAGAATGTGTGTCGAAAGACGAAGGAAAAAAATCAGACTCCAACCATTGTCTTTTCTTCCTCCTCAGTTTTGAAACCGCCGAGTCGGATTCTTTCCTGGACGACTTCGTGTTCCTCCCCAAAGGTATGAGCGCCTCCGACCCCGTTGTTGTTTGGCAGCACTTTTCGTTAGCCATAGTTTTGGGTTGGAGCTGGGCCATGGGGCAACACACGGTAACGCATTAACTGTGGCACATCATTTCCGGGGCAACCAGCGCTGCCCCAACATGACACAGCCTCTCTTTTGTTCAGTGGGCAGCGAAGACGTGCAGACGGCCGGGCCGTGCCCCTCCGGTGGCTCCAGGTCTGACGGGTGAGACGCCCCCCCACATCAACAATGAGTGTCGTGTTGGCGTTCACTAAGCAGCACGACATAACCTTGTGCATATTAAAGGTGTAGTATGCGGCACTGGCGGACAGGTGTTGGCCCCTCCTCCCTGGCTCGCCAACATCCATAGCACTTGGCAAGCTGCTCTTATCGTAGGACTGTTCTATTTGCAAAAATGCTGATACTTCATCGGACCAGCCAAAGGGTCCAACCCGGCCCTTTGGATGATTTTGCAACGTGTAGGAGTTGATTCTATTGAGGAGAGAGTATCAGATTTGGCCCCATGTGGCCCCTGAACTGAGCTTGACTCCCCTGGTGTAGAACCTTGCTGAGACCTCCATCTCCATCTCCACCATGTGTTCAGGTCCTGATCGGTAACACTTCCGTGCAGCTTTAGCGCAGCTGTGTTGTCCCTGTCATCACTTTATATGCCATTTCTAATACCCATGTGCCACACTGTGATTTAATTGTCATCGATCTATCACTGCGTAAATGTGTCACAACGCTCTATAATACATGGAGATCACACTCGCAGCAGAGCGCCTCTTGACTCTGTGTATCCTCCTCCGTCCCCTCCCACCTCTCAGCAGCCTGTCTCGGACCTCGGTCCCTCCCTTCCTCATGCGCTCCAGGCCCAAGGCCATTCGCATCAACGGCCGCGCGGTCAGCATCTCCTTCCAGGGCGAGGCGCTGCTCAGCCAGCTGACGGTGGTGGGGGGCAACAAGACGGGCGTGTTCGTGCACCAGGTGACCGACGGGAGCAGTGCCCACACCGCCGGCATCAGCCCGGGGGCACAGATAGTGGAGGTAGGTGGAAGTGTGTGTGTGTGTGGGGGGGGAGCAGTAGTTCTGAATCAAAAAGCTCTCTTGTGGTGTCTGTGCATTTCTCACACACAGTGTTTCTCCACAGGTGAAGTACGAGCAGAACCACAAGTCTCTGAGGATGGTGCTGGAGGACTCCACCTTAGAAGAATCCATGTGGGCCCTGGGCCAGGTTACAGGCCTGTGCCACCTCTCCCTGCGCCCCAAGCAAGATGGTGCGTTCCAAAGTATTTTCCTAGAGATGCGTCCTGCTCTGCGTTGATCTTATCACAAATCACATGCATGGATGTTACTTTAGAACATTCCTCCACTCCTACAGCCACAATATAGAATATTTTGAGATGTTTCATATGGTTTCATTCTTCATTTCATCACTTATTCCCTTATTTTTCTAAAAGAAAAAACATCTCCTTGTGATGTAACAGCATTATAAGATGATCAAATGATATAATCTAGTCCAACTTTATTTATATAAATTGGTCCAAAGTGCTATACACTATGAGACATAAAATGCATGGCCTCCCTGCAGCATAAAATACTTAGAAATATAAATAACAGGTTAGAACACCTAAAACATGAATTAATGTAAAATAAAAGTACAAATAAAGATCAACAAATAAATGAAAACCATACAGTAAAACAGTGAAAGTGATAAATATAGATAGAAATCATCATACAAATTCCATTAAATTAAAATCAACATTCTACCCAGTATAAAAGGCCAAAATGTGGTGTTATCCTGCTAATTACAATCAAGCGAAACTGTAAACAGAACCTCGCTGGGTGGAGAAAATACGAACATTTCCACCTTCCATACAATCAATCATCTTGTGCACATGCTCTCTCTCTCTCTCTCGCTCTCTCTCTCTCTCTCTCTCTCTCTCTCTCTCTCTCTCTCTCTCTCTCTCTCTCTCTCTCTCTCTCTCTCTCTCTCTCTCCCCCTCCCTCTCCCTCTCGGGACTTAAGTACACACTCATGCTTTGGAGCAAGTCATCGTGACTTCGCATTGCCTGAAAGCAGGTTTTGGCTCCGGCAGACGTGTTGCAATGATGAAGACGTGTTGTTGGTGGAATTCAGAGATAAGCGAGTTCCGTGACAGCTGAAGCCTGAGATAATCCTCAGCTGATGTAGGTGCGTGTCACTTCTCTGAGAGGCGAGGTGAAGCGTCTTCCTTCCATCACTCCATCACGTCCATTCTCCCGTACACTTTGTAGATACGATACAAGATACCATGACCCCACATTCCATGTGGGTGTCTTCTTTGTTTTCCATCGTGTGAAGAATTGAGCCGATGCACGTCATACTTAACTGTACACGTGACTGTGTGTCACACTGCAGGTTCCACAGGGGAACAATCACTAGAGGATAATTACACACTCGGGAACAACACAAGGGGTGAGGTGTGGGTTGTTGAGTTGGTTGTGTCGGAGGATGGTATTTGTTAGAAACAGGAAGATTAACTTTAAAATGTATATATATATATATATATTTGTATTTATTTTACTGACATCAGAAAACAACTAAAAAGCACGTAGAGCAACTAAGTGAGAGATTTAGAAAGTCTTCCACAGACATGGTTCATTCAGACTACATGTGGGACAGTTCAGACGAGTGTAATATGATTATAGACGCAACGAGTCGACCCTTGACAAGTATACATAATAAAAGGCAGCATAACAAAACAAACTTAAACCAAAATGGAGGATGACATCATATGGCTGTCTACCATCCCAGACTTTATTTGGTCATTAAATGACGAACAGCCACAGGTCATTGAAGGAATAATCCACCAAATGCGATTGGTCACATGTAGAGCTCCAGGGTCGCATCCTGACGGTGGTCACTCATTAAGTGTCGCCTGTGTGTTGAACAGAATATAAAGCCCTGCTACAGCAGCTGCAGAGCAGCGTGATATCATCAGGAGACTCCTTCTACGTACGCGTCAACATGTCTCTGCCCGCCGGCCCCAACAACTCCATGGCCGTGTCCTGCAACAACATCTTGCACGTGACCAACACGCAGCCGGCAGGCAGCGAGGAGTCGTGGTACGCCAGCAACGTTCACCCCTGCCAGCTCCTGGACCTTCAGAGTGGAACGGTGCCCAACTACTACAGGTCAGTGCGGTGATGGGGACAATGTGCTGAGTCAGAGTCATTGGAGACGAAGCAGGTGGAGTCTCAACTCACGCATGTTCTGATGTCGCAGGGCACAGGGACTTCTGATCCGAGCCATTGAGGAGATGAGCTTCCAAACCAAGAAAACCCTCAAGGTAAGAAGAACCGGATTGCGCCTGAAACCATGAATCCACCTCCGATACCTCTCCACTACAACTCTACCCGTGTGTTCCTCCTCTGGCGCGTAGACAGGGCGAGTGGTGGCCCAGAACGAGGAGAAGGCTGTGAGGATTGTGGGCACGGGACGTCAGGGCAGGAACCCGCTGTGGGTCAGCGTGGAAGATGAAAAGTCAGGTACGGCTCCTCCTCGGAGTGGCATCCCCACACGTCGTCCATTTGTTTGCATCCGTTCACACTGTCACTGTGGGCTGCCTCTCTCATGCAGGCGACACATCGGCACCCAAAAGCGGCGTGACGCTCATGCCCTACACCCTGGTCACGCCCCACTACCCACCCATCTGCAGACCCGTCCTGCTGCTGCCCACCGTCCTGGGACGCATCCTGGACAAGAAGCTGGCAGGGTGGCAGGGCTTCCAGCTCTGTGAGCCTGGTGAGAGACACTGGAGACTGGAAGGGGGTGGGGGTGGCGGTATTGGGGGGGGGGGGGGAAGGAAGGGGGAACGGGGGGGGGGGGGGGGGGGGGGGGGGGGGGGTGTTTACTGCGTAGACAGATAGCACTGTTTGATTTCAGGTTTTTATTGGGGACTGTTTATGTAACTCATCCTCTGATTTCATGATGTAATGGGAGTAGGTTTGCTGTCTCAGTAAACAGCCAGTCCCATATTGTGCCCTTTACTATATTTGATGGGATGGACGCTTTGCGGTTTGGCCGGAAGGAAATGAACGTTGTGAATACACAGCGTTAAAAGCCTGTAAAGTTGACAGCGCTTACCAGCAATTTCAAGATGAAATGACTCTTTAAATGGATCATTTGATTGTGACAGAGAATCGAATATTTATGCATGTTTCAAGTCACGCAACAGAAAATTGCATCACTTGTGTCAAACACATGGCCGGCGGGGGAAAAAAACGGTCGGCCAGAGTCTGGATCGCGGGATGATTTTACAAAGCGCGTTACAGAAAACGCATTAACTGCAATTTTGCAACTTTAGCCGGTGGTGAGGGCAGGTTGCCATGGTGACCATGACAGTGCCAACAGGAAGGCGTACATCATTTTCTCAGAGGAGCCTGACGAGAGTCACTCCACGCAAAGATCTGACCACAGACTCACGGACAGACAGAAGGGCAACCGAGTGAATTGGCTAACGTCTTATATTTTATTCGTTGTCACATTCTGCTCACCCCTCGCCGTAAAAAAAAAAGGTGACATAATGCTCCCCAGTGGTGAAAAACACTTCTGTCTGTTCAATACAATTCTTCTCTCTGCGTGACTCTAAAACAATCAACTCTGTTTCACTTCCTCATCTTTCCGTCTGCTGCTCTGCAGAGAAGCTGAGCGCCTGTGAGCACGCAGCCCGACTTCAGAGGTCTGAGATCCTGGAGGAGTGTGAGCAGGGACGCAACCAGTGCTACACCCTGCAGAGTGTGGAGAGAGTCATGAAGAAGGTCAGGGCAGAAGAGAGACTCATTACATGTATATACACAGCACTTTTGAAGACACTCCCAGGTGTAAAAATGATGAGTGACACCTGAGACTGTCCAAGACTTGGATGTGTGAGTGTATCGGCGGGATTTACTGAGCAGCACAGTGCCCCAAAAAAAAGGTTTGTGCTAAATGGGTGTTGTGCTCATCTCCATCCTGCAGGGGATCCACTGTGTGTTGCCTCTGGGCCTGGACTGTGTGCGGCGGCTGCACCGAGCAGAAATCTTCCCCATCATCATCTTCGTGGGCCAGACTGCGCGGAGCGCCCGGAAACTCAGGTGAACCCTTCTCTCCTGTTGGGCGCAGTGTAGTGAGAGGTCCTCAAAAAAACACTAACACACTCTGAGAAATCAGACTCTGTTCATTCACATTTAATTCTGTGACACAAAATCAGGTTTAGACTTTTACAATATTCCCTCATTCATAGTGTGATCACCGCTGTTAGACAGCCACTCAACTATGAGACAGTTTGGGGGTTTGTCTGTAGATGTTGGACGTTAGGATTAGTAGAGTCATCATTTCAATGTATCTCATATAATAAACATCACCTCTAACATGTCTCTGGACATTTTCAATTGTGATCGAACGATAGCAAAAGCTATTAGAGCAATAAATCTTCCCCTGGAATGAGTGGGTGACATGTATGTTTGGGGCTCATACATTGTTTTAGCATAGAAAAGGTCAACATTCTCTGATAGTTTCCTCATATTGTCCACTGCTCCAGCTCCTGTTTTCACTCCCTCCTCCCTCAGAAAACCCCACACTGCGCTGATTGGCCAGCTGACCCGCTGTCTTGCGTTCAGTGTCTCCTGACCAATCAGACTCTGATAGAGACTCCAACAGGAAATAGACTGAGGACAACACGGATAAAGCACGATCCTTTTAAATCGATGTTACTACAGAAACGCCATCTTCTGTTCTCGGTGCTCTTGAAGGTGACACGTTATTTCTTGCAGCCATCTTTGACTTAAACAACATCACGAGCGCAGAGAGAGACACAGTTTCTCCATAAATGATGATAAAGGTCACGTCCTCCGGTGGCTGCAGTGCTCTGTGGTCTGCTCATGCTGCCGTCACTGCTGTAAACCGGTGGAACCGCCTGGTCCGTGGCGAAATGACAATGCAAACCACAACTCCAGCTGAAGGGCAAACCTGTGACATCAGCGTCCCTTCGCACAGTCAAGCCCGGTGGTCAATCGAATGTGAACGAAAGTCTTATCCCGCCTCGGCAGGTCAAAGCTGCAGCGGCAGAGCCAATCCGAGGAGCGGCTGCTGGCGTGTTCACAGAGCGAGGAGCCGATGCTGGACAAGCTGCCGTGTCTGTACCACAGCGTGGCGTCGGACTCGTGGTGCGACCAGACGTCCCTGCTGACCAGCCTGCGCACCATCATCTGGGAGGAGCAGAGGAAGATTGTGTGGGTGGAGCCTGACCTGTGGTGACGGAGGTGTGTGGGTTTCATTATGGGTTCAAAGTACTGCGAGTATGTTAGAAAATCTTTACAAGTGATATTGCTGTAAACGTAGATAAGTATGTATCTGTGATACTTTGGAATAACTGGGTAAAAGGACATGAAAGCACATTTTTTATCAATTATTTCCGAAACATTTTCCGTAAGTGTGTAATATGCTGCCTCATTTTGAGGTTTTGTTTGTAAACACATCAGGTGTGAGATACTTAAGTAACTTGTACACGCTGTGCCGGACCGTCTCTACAATACGCTGTAGATCATTTCCCACTGAGAGGGATTTTATATCTGTGCTTTGCACCTTTAATTATTTTCCAGGGTTTCATCAAAGTGCTGCAACTGGCTGTCACACACACGCACACACACACACACACACACACACACACACACACACACACACACACACACACACACACACACACACACACACGCACACACACACACACACACACACACTTATGGATCTTGAAGCCTTACCTACGTATAACTTCATATTAGCAAGACGTTTCAAATGATAGCTGGACTGCTTTGCTGCAGTGGCAGTTGGTTACATGTCTTAACTGATGCAGGGTGTGTGCTGCATGTGTGTTATATGTCGCTGAACCAGCTCTCAGGGCTTCACTTCTTGTTTTCTTGATCCACTCAAGACTGTAAGTTGAAACATCTGGAAATATTTAACTTAAATAAAGCTTTAAAAAATATTTCACCCTGTTGTTGTTGTTATTGTTGTTGTTGTAGTTGTTGTTGTTGTGATACCTGACCTGAGGAACCTGACCTATTTTAACAGTATCAAAATTAAATTAAATTAAATTAAATCAAATTAAATCAAATATTTGTAATACATGTAAATATATGTACATATATGCTGTCTTTTAATTCAACACTCAATTGTATGCAAATTACTTCTTTCCTATTTTTTATTTTTTACAACGAACTTTAGCTTGTAAACCTCAGGCTCCTCCTTCAGAAATGTATCCGCCTGACTTCCGTCATGTGACTGCGCATGCGTTGTTAAGCCTCTCAACATGGGGAAATGTGACGAAGCGGAAGTGTGACGAAGCGGAAGTGGCAGCTGCCGCGCCAGGAAGAGAGAGGAAACGCTGACTGACCGTGTTAACAGTGACGCAGGTGTCGCTGAACGTCAGTGGCGTGTTTAGCCCACAGCAGCTTCCCTGGAAAACGGTGACTCAGCAGGTAAATGACATGTTTTACATCCGGGCCTCAACCTTAATCTTCCCTGACAAGCAGTGTGAGCCGGGTAGAGACAGTTCCATGTCCCCATGTGTGACGCCATCTCAACACTAACCTCAGTACTACACCTCACTGTCAACATTTCCTCTCAAGGACTCAATATATGAGTGTATACTATCGAGAGTAACACTCTCAAATTGAGAAGTTAGACGTAACGAGCTGTGGTGTTTGTGTTTTTAACAACACCTATGACAACATTGGATTCAAAAAGTATGAAAAAAGACAAAATAAGCAAACACGATCTGATTTGATGTGTCCTGAAGGTGGACAACTGGAAGAGGGTTATGAAGTTTAAATTTAACTTAATTCTAAGAATAGTCCTAACCCTTTTTTTTTCTAATTTCAAATTTTCGTTTCATCATTAAAAACAAATATTTTTAGGTTTAGCTGTAGATCACTTATCACTTTTAAGAGACAGACCTGGCTTGAAGACCTGTCTCAAAATCAAAAAAGATAGAAATGATGTATCTTAAATAATGATATATGTAGGGATACATTCTAAAGTAAATTCTAAGAACAAATTGGCCGTCTGGATAAGTGAGTGTGTGTCTCAATTATCACGACTTCCATAAATGTTTAAAATATTTTACCAACAGACTTCACTCCTGTCCATCATGGATCCTCACTCAAAACCACTGTCTTGCTCAGGTGTTACTCTGTTAAGTTTATTTCAAATAATATCAGACGTCTGTTTTAACTCAATCAAATTTTATTGGTACAGCTCCTCAGACTTGGTGGTGACTCACTCTGAGTTTCCTCACTTCCACTGTACAATCAATAAGTATAGAAGCAAATGCCACTTGAATGGAATAGCTGTTCAGAGCTGTGCCCTGTAGCTGCCACAGGAGGGAGGCAGAGAGAAGGGAATGTGGATTGGAAGGAGTGGTTTGCAGAGGAGATGAT
>JAFBJT010105944.1:136730-157133 GCA_016785325.1 Chascanopsetta lugubris | reverse complement strand
TCAGCTTCTGCATGGCCTGCTTGAGCGTGAGGTGGCGGTAGATCATGAGGTACGCTAGCACCAATGTCGATGAGCGGCTCATTCCCATGATGCAGTGCACCAGAACTTTCCCTGAGGGAAACGAGACAAGACGGAGGGAGAGGGGCATGTAAAAGGAAGGATTAGCCAGAGGGCCCCCAGGTCTTATTAATATCATACATGGCTGCTCGGCTCACACTATGTGGCCTCGCTTTTCCCCTGCCGCCGGCTAAAAATAGAGCCGGCAATTCATCGCCTTTGTTCATTTAAGGTTCCTTTTTGCACAAGTGGCCCGACTGTCAACCCTAATCCCGACCTGTCCTCTTGCTCGATAGGTTCTTTGAAAGGTGCCGTGGTTCTATTCTAGATTCTTCAAGGTAAGACCCTTTATTATTACTGCAGTGCCGGACCAAAATAGACCCACATAGCGTTACAGGCTGTGACACGGTGGTGACAGCTGACATTGAAATTTGAGTGGGAGGCGGCTTAAAGGAGTGAAATCAAAGACGGAAGATGTGCAGCAACTTGAGTACGTGCAATGTTTCGGCGTTAGACATATTAGATACATCACTGGATTATTAACGGTGCGGGATGTGGAATTGCAGCTATGCATTTCTATTGGTGGAAATTGCATGTAAGGTACATTTGGTGATGATTTGTGAGACTCCTCATTCATCTCACTACTTCTACAGTGGATTAACCGAGCCCGTTTTGAGTTGTACCGAAAACTTAAAGGTGCAGCGTGTACGATTTCGGTCATTTTTGTAACTTCTAAATATATTACAAAACAATTACATACTGACATTTTAATGAATTTATAATCACCTCAATGTTTTTTTTTTTTTTCATTAACCTACAATGAGCCCATTACTGTATATTTACATGAGGAGGGGGGTGTCCTCTCTATGGGGGCCGCCATGTTTTTACAGTAGGTATAAGTGGACGTACTCAACATCTGTTGAGTTTTAATGACAACTGCAGTCGACCGTAGCTTCTCCTGCATGTCCAGAAGGGTGAAGTGATGGATACAACATGCAACCTCACCTCTCGGTGTCACCAAATCGTACACACTGCACCTTTAAGACTCCCTAAAATGTACGAGCTGACATGCAACTTCACCACTGCACACTGAGTCAATCCCTCACACTTGCACCTTTTAAAAGCCACGCATCATAAATCCACATGCGTCTTACCGCCGGGTGACTTGAGAGCCTTGTGAATGAAGTCAGCGGCGGGCTGGAAGTAAACATCCAGATCGAAGTGCGTGGAGTCGTCTGCTGGAATGCCACAATACACAAAGTCGTTGCCATAAAAGCTCTGGTTCCCTACGCTGCCTCGCTTGGAGTGGGCAGCGTTTAACACATGAGTTATACCTAACTTCTGCAAGGCTGCCTTGTTTTGGGCTACTGCCCTAGCAGGATAAAGAGACAGAGAGAGGTTCAAGACGGGCGCCGCGGCCGAGCATGGCAGCACAGCGATTTGCCGAGTGTCGCGGCCTGTCGTGTCGACTCGTCGGGTTCGGCCCGAGTCGCAAATACTCACACGTTCCCGATGAAAATGTTGGGCCAGACCTCGTCGATTTGGTTGAGGTGAAGTTTGCACGAGTTCAGCACTTTCTGCAGATCCTTCACACACAGATACTCTTTCTTCTTGTCCTTCAGCGCTGACATTTTGGAGCCCTCAACCCGACCCTGTTGGACCCGCTCCTGGTCCGAATGTTTGTTGTATTACAGCGGTTCCTCCGCCGCCGCCCCCCCGCCCCCCCTCCAACAACCCCCACCCACTCTCTTTCTCCCCTCTCCCCTGGTCTTTACCTCCGGCTCGGGGTGATGTGTACGAGCAGGTGTTTATCTGCTGTCACTGGACACTCACCTAATTTAGTGCCTAACCTAGCGTGCAGTGTTGTACGTGCGCGGGGCAGAACAACAACAACAACAACAACACAGACTCGGCTCCGCCACTGCACTGTGGGTGCTGTGGTTTCTAATAAGGCTCAAAGCGAGATGAATGGTTCCACAAAGCAGAGATAATTGGATGTAATTGTGGAGAAAATGTTGCATGGCTGACATTGGATTATGCATCACGTGGAGGGAGGGATACTCACCCCAACAGCCCCGTGCAACCAGTTTCACCACTCTGACGTTAATATCTGGTGAAGGCAAATTGAATGGAAACGGAAGAGGGGAGAATTAAGCTTTGCCGTCGGCGGCACGGGACATGAAACAGAACTCCCACCGCCGCAAATGTCTCTTTTAACCCTCCCATTATGGCGCAGGTCAATTTCACCCATTTCAGGCGTTTAAACGGAAGACAAACATGATTAACCTCTCTTTTAAGCCATGAAATGTAATGACTCGTCTTCATTCGGGGTCACGGGTGTGTATGTAAAAAAAAAAAAAGAACAGTGGGTGTAATAATGTATTGTAGAATGTCAGCACTGTTGTGAACAGCATCTGTCAATAAAGGTCCCAGGGTCATTTTTTACCCAGAGACAGTTATTGATTGATTATCTGAAGTGTTGCTTCTGCTTATTGATTTCAGCAGTGTGTGCGTGTGTGTGTGTGTGTGTGTGTGTGTGTGTGTGTGAGCAGAATTCACATGGGTATGTGCATATTAACGGGCAGAGTATGATGCAAACCTGCTGCTGAGTGTAGGACGGTGTGATGATGAAGCGGATGTGTTTATATGTTCTATTCAACAAGTTGTTTCACCCAACAGTCATAACTAAGAGATATTAAACAATGAGCTGCATAAAATCCTAAAGGTCAGAGGTGCCCTCACAAAAAAATACACATTCAATTACCAACGCGCACATTTGAATAAAACATGCAAATATGAGCGTTCTGCTTTTATGAGTTTGAACACAGGTGCGAGCCTGAGCCTCTGCTCTTTTGTACTCTTCAACTTACTAAGTGTAATTTTTCTCCACCGTGATACAAAGGTCATCCTGACTCATCCCCGGTCTTTGGATTGATTTTGCCTCCAGTTGATTACACTGATCTTTGAATATGAGCATCATTATCTTGTGGCACATCATCCACATCAAACACAGCGGCAGCAGTCAGAGAAAAAGCATCTAGTTCAACATGCAGTTATTTCTATTTTATTTTATCTTATTTTTATTTATGTATTATTATTATTATTATTATTATTATTATTATTATTATTATCATTATTCTTATTATTTAGTAATCAACACTTGTTCTTTCTTGTTGTATTTAAAGCAGAATTGCATGCGGCTCTTCTTCTTTAAACACATGCAGTATCTCCCCCCACTGGCAGATATGGAATCATTCACTCGACATGAGGGAGAAGTGGGTTGGAGTAATGACTGAGTTTTATGTATATCATCCACTCATGATTCCTCACGCAGCTTCACATCCAGAGCACGGAGCTGTTTGAGGAATCCTGCGTTGGGGAAAATCCACCTGCGCTCTTTGACCTTATTGATGGCCTGCAGCAGGCTGTAATGGTGGTGGATCATTAAGTAGGCCAGGACGAGGGAGGCGGACCTGCTGACTCCCATTGCACAGTGGACAAAAACCCGAGCTGGAGGAGGAGGAGGAGGAGGAGGAGGAGGAAGAGGAATGAGATTCACGATCAGCCTGAAGCGTTACAACCATTATACCAACATTAAAAAGAGTGGTGTGATGGGAGTTCTTACCGCCGGTGATGTTGAGTGCATCGTGGATGTAATCAGCAGAGGGAAAGAAATAGCCGGAGAGGTCAAAGGTGGGCGAGTCATCTGCAGGCACCCCATAATAATCCACGGAGGAGCCGTAGAAGTGGTGGCTCCCCTGACAGTGCATCCTCCCGTGGGCTGCGTTCACAACATGGGTGATTCCCAGTTTCCACAGACTGTAGCGATCGTTGGCCACTGACCTGTGCGCCAAAGGAAAACGCTGTTTATCACGAGAGGCAACGCAAACCTATTGATCCTGTTCCGTAAGCCGCTGTTACGAGCGTGTATTCACATGTCACCGATGAAGAGGTCAGGCCAAACTTCATCCACACGGTTCCCAAACCTTCTCCCTCCGTATAAAAGCTTCACTAGGTCTTTGACGGAGGGAACCGATGCTGGGGGGTTCGCTGCCGACTCCATCTATCCGCTGAAAGTCCTCATTTCTGCAAATCGTGTATTTAGCAACTCTGCCGAGGCCTCGCTATTCGGCCGTGTTGGTACTGACAAGGACAGGTGCAGCTGCTCTAAAATTAAAACTGTGACCTACATATCGGAAATGTTCATCAACCACACATTTGAATGTTTTTCTTACTCAAGTGCATTTGTTTGTGTGAGATGGTGAATACTCTGCATGTCCAATAGCTCATAAAATAATATATGTACTGTATATATAATACACTGTGCATGTTCCACCATAGGAAAATGGCTTATTTCATCTTTATTTTATTACTATTTCTTGAATGTTTACAAATATTTAGATTGCATGTTACTTTAAAATAGAGTATTTATTAAAATTGACATTTTGCAGGCTTCTATTTTGCTTCTATTCACATAGAACATCCCATATTAATACGTGTACCACTATGCTATACAGCTGTATTGTATTGTTGTGAAAATAAACTGGGTGTACCTAAAGAAGTGACCAATGTAGATAGTAGTAGGTATTTAGGTTTAATTATATCCTATTCTATATTTTTTTAATTTTAATTTATTGTTTGTAACTACTTATTACCCAGGATAAACTTAATATCTCCATTAAATTTCCACACACTCACTCTACTAACATTTAGATAAAGTCAGATTTGATCTTTGAGACGCTGCAGTTCTAGGTTCCCACCAGTAGGCGTCAGGGTTGATCAAGAAGAGCGACACCTCCAAGCCTCCTTGTTGCTACTTCTTGGTGCGCAGCTATGCTAGACATTACCGCCCGCTTGTTGTCAATAGAGATGCTAAGCAGCGCGAAGCCGCGGCGACATGAGTCCCAACGTGTCGCTGCCGAGGCTACCACGTCTCCAGGCTCCTGTGGGATGCCGTTCAGCTAGCAAGCTGAGATAAATACGCTTTAGTGTCGTCTCCGGTTTATACTACAGCCCGGGTAAGTGAACGACGGCGGCATTACCGCCAACAAACGAGCATGCAAGCTAGCTAGCTAAGTGGCCAACGTTAGCCGCCGTAGCGGATAGCCTCGCGCCGCTGTGTTGTTGCTGTGAGACGGGCATGGGGTGGGGAGAGGATGATGCCTCGTGTCGTCTCATGCCATATTTACATAAGAAATGAATGTTACAAGGTTACACGTTCAATACTAGTACGTCAGAGGGGAATGCGTGTTAATAAGTCTCGTTAGCTGTTGATTAGCTGCGGGGCCCAGTTAGCCAATGATGTGGTTTACTGTAGGTGGGTGTGAGTGACGGTGGAGCCCGAGTGCAAAACCACAAGTGCCCCATAATGACATTAGATGGTGTAATTACTTCGTTGTCAAACACGGTGACGTTGTGTGGGTGTGTTCAGAATCATTGGAGGACATTCAAGAGACACGAGTGGAAGAACAATAGGTGAAGTGTTTGATTTAAATGAGGTTATCTTGAGAAATGTTTGATGGAATAGTCACACTGATGTTTGTTGTCATCAGATTCTACACGTAGCACTTTGAAGGGGCATTGGTTAAATGTGTAGTTTGGAATCAACATGGATTATGATGTAATATTACTGGGGATAATATTTGAAAATAATAGTTATCCAGTTTCACTGCAGTCCGTTTGCCCTTGGGAGTGTTTTTGCTCTTTAACCCACGTCTTTAGGGTGTGGTTGTTTCCCTATTTGCCCTCCTCTCCCTCTTTCTATCCATATATCATTTAAATAAATATGTACTGTATATTGTATATGATATTCTCATATGCATCTATTCATCTATTTGCTCATGCAGTGAATACTCAATTTGACTGTGGGGTGTCACGTGTAAGTTAAATTTGCATAGTTGGTTACACGTGTCCCTTTTTGTCTTTCAGTCAATATTGACCTTTCCCCTCTTTTTCTCTTAGTTAAAAAAATAGATCAATAAGGAAAAATATCAATGTCGTGGGTGGTACATGAAGTGAAGTCTGAAGGAATGAGTTAAAATGGAGCAGGGGGGAAAGACCTCAGGCGCATTTCTTATTATTCTGCATATTCAGTGGAAACTAACTGTTGCTCATGGTGCCTACTTCTCCTCTAAGATCCCCGTGTTTGATCAGGAGGAAGTCAATAAGGAAGTGATCTCGTCAGTGAAGGAGCTCTGTTGTTTGAGTTTCTCATAACATTTGCTTTCCTCCAGGCCTCAGAGCGAGGAGGAAATGATCCAGCTCAGTGTCCGTCGCTGGACGCCCAAACACGTTGCCAAGTGGCTGAGGGAAGAGGGCTTCTGCGACTATGTGGACCTGCTGTGCAACAAACACCGGCTGGATGGCACCAGCCTGCTCGCCCTCACCGAGTACGACCTCCGCTCACAGCCCCTGGAGCTCAAGGTGCTGGGGGACATCAAGCGGTTGATGGTGTCCATCCGCAAACTGCAGAAACACAACCTTGACCTGCTGGAGGAGTTGGGTCTCCCCTTTGATGGCCACTCTCCCACAGGCTCGGGAGGCAGCTTGGAGTGGTTGTGCAACGGAGACCAAGGCAGAGACTGTGACAGCACCGACACGGCGCCGGTGGGAGAGGAGTATCATCAGTACACGAATGGAAAGTACAAGCAGCAGACCCGGCGCCTGGATCCGGAGTACTGGAAGACGGCACTCAGCTCCATCTATGTGGTGTTCGTGTTCGGCTTCACCTCGTTCGTCATGGTGATAGTGCACGAGAGGGTCCCTGACATGCGCACGTACCCGCCACTGCCAGACATTTTCCTTGACAGGTGGGTCATTCTTATTTTCCAAACTATTATTTTCCTCATCCTCTCCTTAAAAAAACAATTTCACGCGGGAGTCAGCAGTGAAATGGCCGAGAAAAAAATGAAGAATAAGAAATATGAATTCACATCACCTGTCAGGGTATCACAGCAGATGGTGGACATTATAAGTGCCCTACTTCCTTGTAGCAGGTTTCTATTATTGTCCTGGTATATTCCTGGTGGGCTTGCATTGGTTCAAAGAGATCTTTGAAACGTTTTCTAAAGTGACCTACTTTTCAGAGGGAAGCATTGTTTATGACCAAATCTTAGCTTTTTCACAGAACGTGTCATTGTCAACGTGTTCAGCTGATTTCAGGGAAATGCCAGAAACAAGACGCAAGATATGCAAGAGGGTATTACATCAAGCTAGTTATTCAAGCAGGGATATTTTTCAGGAGCTGATAGTATTATCAAAGTGACACAATTTTAATAATGAATAGCCAAAGTGAGCCTACAATATATTTCGTTTAATATGTAGTTTCTCGGGAATTCTGGGTTCATAAATATCATTGGATTACCTTTATACTCAGTCTTTAGTGAAAAAAAACAGGATGTATTAAAACAGATGCTAACCTTCATTTATCATCATAATGTGTTTAGCTTGTCCATTTAGCTCGCTGTATAAACATGGTGACCTCCACAGGGAGGACCTACTCCTGATGTAAATAAAAGGTCTCGTTCAAGGATAATGAAAACAACCGGGCCATTCAGATGATCATACACTTTTATAAACCTCAGTATAATTATTTTACTCACCAGTAGAAATGACACCTTTTAAACATTAGCATTGACATTTTTATCGGCCTTTTCAACAGCGTGCCTAGAATCCCATGGGCCTTTGCCATGGCGGAGGCGTGTGGAGTGATCCTCTGTAATATCTGGCTGCTCGTCCTGCTGCTGCATAAACACAGGTACGCCTCTTAACAGCCTGTGACATCAGCATAATGTTGTGCTCTGCCGGGAATTGTTCAGTGGGTCACCTACAGCGTTCCCCCGTTAATCAATAACACAGATGCCAGATAATCATTCCATGCTATTTGTAGATCCATCCTGTTGCGGCGGATGTGCAGCCTCATGGGGACGGTGTTCATGCTGCGCTGCATCACCATGTTTGTCACCTCCTTGTCGGTGCCGGGACAGCACCTGCAGTGCTCGGGAAAGGTGACACACTCTGTATTTGTCGCATCCTGAATCATCACATTTCTGCGTCTTTGCAAAATGCCAGCGTTCATGCTCTGTCACCTGCTCCCTCCGTCGTAGATATACGGTGACATGTGGGCCAAACTGCAGAGAGCCGTGGCCATCTGGAGCGGCTTTGGGATGACACTGACCGGAGTGCATACGTGTGGTGATTACATGTTCAGCGGTCACACTGTCGTCCTCACCATGCTCAACTTCTTCGTCACAGAGTGTGAGTAGCTTCCAGCTGCGACCGAGAAGCTTGTTTTTTTTGTTTTTTTACTTTCGCTGATATTGCAGCAGCCCGATAAACAAATATTTACTCCTCAAGAGCCCTTTTTCAAATGTCGTTCGTGAAGCGTGAAATGTGCGCTTTGAGAAAGTACATGTGTTCATGTGTCAATGGAAGATGAAAACAGAGGCTTGAAAAATTAAACCAGCACGAAGCCACTATACTTCATAAACACTGTGCCTCTACTGCCACTTGGTGTTTGTTTTGGGTACTACAATTTAAAAGGCATTTTTCTACATTTAGGTAATCATACATGTATTCAAACATCCACATAGGTATTATATCAGACCTTGGACCCCCAATGATATTCTATATATCTTTATTTTTTTTACAGACACTCCAAGAAGCTGGAACTTCATCCACACCTTGTCCTGGGTCCTCAACCTCTTCGGCATCTTCTTCATCCTGGCCGCACATGAACACTACTCCATCGACGTGTTCATCGCCTTCTACATCACCACCAGACTCTTCCTGTACTACCACACGCTTGCCAACACCCGCGCCTACCAGCAGAGTCGACGGGCTCGCATCTGGTTCCCCATGTTCTCGTTCTTCGAGTGCAACGTCAACGGGCCTGTCCCCAACGAGTACTGCTGGCCCTTCTCCAGACCCTCTATGATGAGGAGGCTGATTGGATAAAACGATAACGACGACCGCAAACAACATAAACAGTGCTACAACGTGAAACCTATCAGCCTGTGTGGCTGCGTCTGCTTTGTCAAGGTGCCAATAGAGATGGTGTGTGTGATGTCATCCCGTCAAGCACTGATGGGATTCATAGAGCCATAACTTCTCGTCTTCAGGAACTTCAAATCCGTCACCATTTTAGGAGGATTTCACAAGGTCCGGAATAATCTCTGCCAGGTTGAAAGCAAAAAACTGGACAGCGGAGATGCGGAACTTTGTGTGAAGACACTGATAAAACTTCTCAGGCAACAGATCAGGCACCTAATCCCTCCCAGCAGTTAGGGCCAGGCCACACTGGATGATTGTGCAGTGTATGATTCAGTCATCAGAAAGGCAGTAATGCTTCCGCCTCTGGCTTTGATCACTTAGTCTTTTCTAAATGAGCCGCTCAGGCATCCAGTGTGTCCTGCCCATCCTCCATTTCTTGTACTATTAAAAACAAGAAGAAAAAAAAAACATTTCAAGGTTTATATCTTCTAAGCTGGATTTTTCTGTCTGACCTCCCACTTTGTAATTTATCAGATCATAACTGTGGACCACTGTTGAAGCAATATGTTAAGAGCTACCTGATGCTGATGCTTGTCTCCTGGACGGCATTTAATTTTACGTCATGGTGAGGAGCCGATTCTACATTCCGTTGGGTTATGCTTTTTTTTTTTTAAGTGTAGCTAAATGCTAAAAGAGATAAACATAACATTTATATTTATTGATGTGGCCTGTTTCTCTCGTCTCGACTTGGATTCAGCCAAAATCGTTGAGGGAATTTTGTTCCAGCTGTCTTAAAATAATTCCATTTGCCAATCTCCTTGAGTATTAGGATACTTTATTCCACGTTCTAGAATTGTCCAAATCTCGTCCTGTTTGCTAATGTGTAGCTGAACATCACTTTTGTTTTTAAAATCCTTGACCTGTGACCCATTTCATCTCCCCCCAAGTAGCTCCTCAGACATCTAACCTGTGGTTTAATAGTTCTTAAGAAGGACCCATGCATTTGTAAGTATTTGTTAATATTAATTTATTTCATTGTTTTTGTAAATGTTGATAGGTATTTTTATATATGTGTGTCATGTACAGTTGCAGCCACATGCACATGGAGAAATGTTTACAGTAGCTCATGACGTATTTGTTCCAAACACAATGTGCTATTTAAATGTAATGTCCACTACTTCAGACGGACCTCTACATTTCATCGAGTGAAACTTGCCACTTGCAGTAAGAGATGTTTATTTGTTATTTACATCACGTCGTCGTTAAAGGCAGGAGAGTATTCCGAATAAAGGTAATCAGTCAGAGTATCCTTGAAGGCCTTATCTTCTTATGTTTTAACTATGCTGGAGCTGTGATATTGGCCAATACTGTGCACACTAGTCAAGCCTTAGCGTTCCTAAATTAATTGTAAGCATTGTTTTTACCTATCAACCAATAATAAGACCTGTTATGTATATATACAACATATATAGCGTTTGACATGTTTTAGAAGGTGATGGGCACTGTGCTGTTTTCCCATTTGGATTTAAGGATACTCGACAATGTTCAAAGAGTGACCGAGGTCATTCCACCATAATGCAAATCATTCAATTGGAAGGTGAAATAGGGAAATGATTGTATAGGTCTGTGAGATACCCTTCTGTAGTCATGGATACATGAACACGTTTGAATGTGTGGTTAAAAGTAAAGTCAACTGCTTGTCCAAGGTCAGGTCGCCAGGATAGTAGCTCCCCGGGTCACTCGATGCATCTATCTCCTGCCTTTGTGACTCCACCTAACATTCATCAGAATCGTCCTCTTCCTCTAAATAAGCCTTGGCGTATCTCTCGGCTTCTTCTCGAACGTCTTCGGGCACCATCTCATGCCGTCCGCCGGTGATTTCCCCGACCCAGCTGAGCTCCAGCTCAAACGCTTTGTCCTTCACTTCGTCGTGAACCGTGTAGATGATCTTGGCGACGTCCTTGACCGCGTCCCTGCACGTCGTCACCCGCAGCTTCTCGATCTCGGTCTTGGCGGCCTGTTGCGCCGCTCCGACGGCGCAGCCCCAGTAGCCGTGCGAGACGCCGGACGGGTCGAGCATGTAGAGCTGGGCGCCGCCCTCCTTGTCGTACGAGCCCAGGATGACGCTGCAGCCGATCGGCCTGACGGCGCTATACAGTGTGTAGGCGTGGACGTACATGGACACTCTGTCCACCAGGTGCTTCAGGGGGACCTCCTGGTCGTAGTTGGACCTGAAGTTGGAGGCTTCTTCTCTGGCCACTTCGGCGAGCGAGCGGGCATCGGCCAAAAGGCCGGCGGCGGCCATGCCGACGTGCTTGTCGATGTTGAAGATGCGCTTGTTGGAGCCCTCCTTGTAGAGTTTGGACTGCACCAGCTTCTCCACACCGAACACTACACCGTCCTTGCAACGGACACCAATGGCGGTGGTGCTGTTCTCCACAGCCTTCATGGCGTATTCCACCTGAAACACGCGGCCATCGGGAGAGAAGGTGGAGGCCGACAGGTCATACCCGGTACCGGTGGAGCTCATCTTCACATCACACGCTGATTCTTCAATTCAGCGGATTCTACTCCAGTGCCCCTACTACATCACAGCACATCTGCCTTTCCATCAAAGGCAGTCTGTTCATTATGTTTGCCTTTGATGCAAACCATCAAGGAAACATATGCCTATGCTGACTGAGCTCATTTCTAACATGATACTTTGAAAACATATTTTATCCTCTGTATCCTCTGTATTGTATCCATGGGATATTATGGGAAATATTATGCACAATAACAATTTATTTCCAATCTGGTTGGATGCCCAACACCTTTTTGTTGCATTGGACTTGTGCTGTGCTATGGCAATAAATTCAAATTTAAATCTTCATGACCTCCTGGCCATTATGAGTACTATTATATAAATGTATGTCATTAGCAGTGACCTTAAGGTAAAGGTTTGACGGTTGTAATTCAAAGGCATGTAAAGTGATAACAAAATAAAACTCATTTTCACTCCTTGGCTTTCAACCCAATATGAGACTCTGCTCTTCTTTGGGTGTTTTGTTGTTTTATTTTTTTAACACTTATCTATTATCTTTTATTGTTCTTATATTGTTTTTATGGTTTGTCTTATGTTCTATTCTGTTTGTGTGCAGCACTTTGTCCAGCTGTGGCCATTTTAAAGCGCTTTATAAATAAAGTTGAGTTGAGTTAATAAAATAACAAAATAAAAATTGCTGCTACATAGTAAAGCAGAAACATTTAATCTCTGCCAGTCATGATTGGGCCCTGCAGGTCCCAACTCAGACCCGCCTCTTTCTCTCTTTCGCTTTAGCTCAGCAGTTGCCATGGTGATTTAGAGATCCTTCACTTGCCTGTGTGCGCCCATCGAATCAATACGAACTGAAAAAACCTTTGGCGAATCAAATCAACTACAATGACTCCAGGCGATTATAAAAGAAATGCCCGAACCGGCCCTGAGCACGTCCGTCACGACCCATTTGGCGATTTTCAGTCAGGCACGAATCGGACACCTATTTGTTTTTCTCGGTCCTGTCGGTGTCGAGGTCAGGAGGAGGGTGTCTCTTTCTTGCGGTGAGTCCTCCGCATCGTCCTACACCTGCGCCTGCCGCCCTTATTCTGCCGGGTTGTTTTACCTCACACGTTCACAGCTACACTGAGAACAACAACAATAACACTAGTAAGTAGTAAACCGTGAAATGACCCAGGTTTGTGCGTGTTGTTTTGTGTTGTAGCGTCAGTCCGATGGCTAACACACAGCCCGGTAGCTAGCTTGAAAACGCCCCCTGCCACCATGTATTCATACAGTAATGACACAGGTTGTATTGAAAAGTTTATTATAATTAACGAAAGTTGACCATAACTTTATGTAGTGTATGATAGTATGCACGAACAAACAACGTTGGTTGGTGTATTTATCAAAGTCACAGAATTGGCTCATTACACTTAAATTATCCTTAAATCTTCAACACCTCAAATAGCTACTATAGAAAGGACATCATATAAGGTCGGCTACTTTCAAACCCACCAGTGATGGTGGAATGCACATTTACTAATGATTCATGACTGCTCCTCCATTTTTACACATAGTGTGTAGGATTTAGTCACATACAAATTAGATAAATAATTATTATTATATTACATTTCTGCCAATGGAGATGGAAAATGATTTCAAATAAATCGGACACACTTGACCTCTAGTGAATATGCCTCTTCTCTCAAGGTCAGAAGACTCAAAGGACACGCCCTCGGTTCTTATACTAAACATTTCACTCCTGTTTAATGGTTATATGGTTTGAACACCGTGGGAAAGGAGATGTTAGCTAGTTCGTTAGTCCGAGCCGTTATCTCTCTGGCCCGTCCTCTTGATTGAGGTTCTCCTCTGCATCATGTAATTTTTAACCTTCGTGTTTCGTTTGTTTATCTGTTTTAAATGCAGTGCATACATTCATGCGACTTGGCTTTGAATAAGGTGTCATTTGAACCAAGCACAACATTCGCTCAGTGCATTTTATGCTGGAAATGTGAATTCTAATTCGTGTCAATGTTGCAATACCATTTTGGTTCGACTGATCACTTCTGTCACCTTTACCCTCTATTTTCTATTTCTGTGACAGCTGGAAAATGGCAGTTCCTCCAGCATATGCAGACCTTGGAAAATCTGCAAAGGACATCTTTAACAAGGGATATGGTAATTTAAAGCAGCACTACATAAACACATACGTTTTGATTTATTATGGTATATAAACTGACCTCTAGAGGACAAGGTCCTAAACCAGGTCTTTGTCCTTGTAGGCTTTGGACTGATTAAGCTGGATGTGAAGACAAAGTCATCGGGCGGAGTGGTGAGAATAACTGTTTACTACCTCATTCATACATACATACATGTAGGAATTGTGTGCTCTTGTTCGGGTTACTGGTTGATATGGAATTGTCAGCATACATGTACACATATGCTCTCTGTGGGTGATAGGTGATATAATTTCTGATTTCTTCAACACACAGGAATTTAAAACATCGGGGTTGTCCAACGTCGATACCAGCAAGGTCACAGGAACTCTGGAAACCAAGTACAAGTGGGCTGAATATGGACTGACATTCACAGAGAAGTGGACAACAGAAAACACCCTGGGAACAGAAGTCTGTGTGGAGGACCAGGTAAAGTGGGAACTGTGACGTGACTGAGCAACCCCTTTATTGATGCTTTTCTCTCAAAAATAAACTTGTGACTAATCAAAACACCCTCTTTAGATCACCAAAGGCCTGAAACTCACATTTGACACTACGTTCTCACCCAATACGGGGTAAGAGACTGCTGCTTTCATTTTTGTAAAACGATCATGTGCTCAAATGCTGTCCTTCAAACCTCTGCTTACTCTTTTAATTTCGTTTTTTCTTTAAATCTCAGAAAGAAGAGTGGCAAGATCAAGACGGCTTATAAAAGGGAATACATAAATGTTGGAGTTGATGCAGATCTAGACTTTGCTGGCCCCACCATTCACGCTGCGGCAGTGGGGGGCTATGAGGGCTGGCTAGCTGGCTACCAGATGACCTTTGACTCAGCCAAATCCAAGATGACCCACAGCAACTTTGCTGTAGGTTACAAGACGGGGGATTTCCAGCTCCACACCAATATGTACGTTGTGATTGCGGATGTCTCTACTTCAAGTGAAAATCATTTTCTGAATTCCTGGCTTATCTGTTGATCTTGGGTGAGATGAAACCATTCACGTTCTTCACGTTTGTCTGCTTATTTGTAGAAATGACGGTTCAGAGTTCGGTGGATCTATTTACCAGAAGGTGAATGACAAACTGGAGACCGGTGTGAATCTGGCCTGGACAGCAGGGAGCAATGGCACTCGCTTTGGAGTCGCTGCCAAATACCAGATCGACTCCAGTGCCTCCATATCAGTGAGTGGCTTTTTCATTTTCCCTCAGCCAAAGGTCATATTTACCTTCTGTTTCTGCCTAGTTAAAACAAAACTACTGCAGTCCTAGTAGGTGAAAGAGCAAGTCACCTGAGAAAGAACAAAAGAATGTATTTGCAGCCAATCCTGGGGCAGAAAAACCTGTCTTTACACCGTGACAAGGCAGTCGTCTATGACTATTTTCTTCCCTGTTATGTAAAGGTGGTGCATTTATGGCTGACGGCTTTTTGCTCCGGAGTGAAAATGGGTTGCATGCTAATCAGATGGTCGATGGTTTGATCTGTGTCTTCCCATTCTGCGTGCCAAAGTGTCCTTGAGCAAGATGCCGAAACCCTGATTTGCTTTTAACCCAAGTAATATCATACTTCCAGGCTAAGGTGAATAATGCCAGCTTGCTAGGAGTTGGATACACCCAGACCCTGCGGCCTGGTAAGAGCATCTCAAATGAATGAGATTAAAACCCATCAAAAATACCACAGACCTGGATTTCACTTGAATCTTCCATCGCCAGGTATAAAACTCGTCCTCTCTGCTCTGGTGGATGGGAAGAATATCAATGCTGGCGGCCACAAACTGGGTCTGGGCCTGGAGCTGGAGGCATGAGAATCTGCTCGGTCATAGCAGAAACAACAACAACAGCAGAAGAAGAAGAAGAAGAAGAATATCATATGTTTCAGACCCTGGTTGTCCTTGGGTGGACAGCAGTTAAAGAAATAAAGCCAAAACACAACACACGTTCTTCAGCACTGTTCAGGTTGACAACTCTCTTTATCCTCCTTTCCATGTCATTCCACGTATTATACATGAATTCATTCATCAGTTGCTCCTTCTGCCAATTTATTCTGAAGAAGTAATGAACCTCCTCTGGGTGTTGGGTTGTAAGTATCTTTACTTTGACAATCCAGAAATGCTTATCTAAGTGTGATGATGTAGAATGTAAACCAGAGCTGTTACTTTGCACAGTAGAACACTTCACGTCTAAGTTATTTTTCCTCTCTATGTTATTTTGCACATTTTATTCCTGTTTTCGCTAGCGCCGCTCTGCCTGTTAGAGGGGGTACTCCAACAGTCAGGATTGACTCACTTTATCTTCCTAGAGAAACTTTATTGTGCTGTGTGACCACTTTTAGACCTCTACTACCTTAAATAGCTGCTGTTAAGTTGCACATGTTTTTAATTTCCTCAGTGTGATGCAAGTGAAAAGTTCATCATCGACCTTTCTTCCCATTTCGAGGACTGTTGCTCAGGAAGCACTTTGCGTGTCCGTGTGTCTACCTTTGCAATAAAGTCCTTAAATAGACCTCTGACCTCTTCTGGAGTTTATGTGGAAGTTGAAGTTGAAATTGACCTCTGACCTCTTCTGGAGTTTGTGTGGAAGTTGAAGTTGAAATTGACCTCTGACCTCTTCTGGAGTTTGTGTGGAAGTTGAAATTGACCTCTGACCTCTTGGAGTTGGTGTGAGCAAATAATGCTGTTCTCAAACGAAAACAAATTTTTTTTAATCAAAGTCGTTCATACTGTTGGAATGGATTATAACAATGACTTCAGAATACATGTGTATGTTTCAACTACCTCTCCCCATGTGTTAATTCAGAGAAATTGAACGCAACATACAGTCACTTGCGTCCTACTATCTCATGTTTAAAGGAACTGTCACAGTTTAAAGGCTAATGTCAGCCCATCTCCCACTGTCAGCATGCTCAGGCTGATGCGAGTGTCTCTTAGCAGCTTCTTGTTCAGCTTGTCAATGGCCAGAGTGGATTCATCATCAGGGGATGGATTCACCACCTTCCCACTCCAAAGTACCTGCATGGAAAAAGACAGAAAGCTTTTCTGTAATGGCTGTTTTACAATTCCCTCCTGCCGAACACATCGGCACTAAAGGCCTCTTACGTTGTCGATAGCGATGATCCCTCCTTGCCTCAGCAGCACCAGGGACTTTTCAAAGTAAGAGTCCATGTTTACTTTGTCGGCATCGATGAAGACAAAGTCAAAGGTTCCAGCCTCTCCAGCAGCGATGAGGTCATCTGTTTGGAAACAAAGGAGAATATGAATATATGCGATTTCAAATTTAAGTATTCAGGATTTATGAGTTTGTATTAGTTAACACACCAGTCAGTGGCCCTTATGGGATGGTAATTAAAATAAGAGACTATCAAATGAATGAATATATGAATAAATAATTCCTCAATTGATCGATCAGTATTGAATCACTAACATAAAATTAAGTACAATAAAAAAAAAAGTAAAATAAAACAAACAAAAAAAATCGAAAAGTGACATAAAAGAACACACAAACAAAAAATCCGCCTGTCTTGCTACATTTAAAATTTACGCAAGTGACGTCATCAGACGTCGCCCCGGTCCCCGCGCCCGCACAGCTGTGACACACGCAACTCATTACCTGTGTTGAGCTCTCGTTCGTAAACTCCTGCGTTTCCTTCTCTGCATCCACGGGAGTCGAGGTATTTGAATTAAACTTTATCCAAACTACTGTCAAACTTTGATTCAACCCGCATAAAGAGCTGTGCGCCGCTTCAGGTGTTGTTGTGCTAATTTTGCCGGGTTTAGCTAAGGTGCTGTTTAGCTAGCGCGCAGCTGGATGCTAATGAGCCTGCTAGCAGCAGGCAGACACACGCTCAAGGATTGAACTCATTTTGGTCGCTACATTCAACAAAACACACACGACCAACTGCTAAAGTCATTAGTTATACTTCTCAACGACACCAATATACAGTGTGTATGTATAATTGTTATATTGGGTATTAATGATCACTTTTACTACATATTGTGTCACTCATGCTGCTGTACTTCTGCATCAAATGATTGTTTTCTGAGATGTTGTAGTGTTTTAGTAGTCCTGAAAAGTAGTGTTTTTTTTTTGTTGAACTATCATAGTAATACATTTATTGACAGTTAGAAAATGACAAAGAAAAATACTATGTATTGCTGTACCTAAAGTTTTCAATGCTGGTTGTATGCGCAGATCAATGTTTCGCTCGACTCCAGCCTGTAAACAAAAACACAATCATAAACAAGAGTTGGATAAATTCTCTGACGTCATGGGAGAAACGAGTGACCAGCTGTCCCTTGACTGTGCATTCTACCTCTTTCCAGAAAGGTTTTCCGATGTTGGGCCACTCGTCACCGATGTCACAAGCCACGATTACTCCATCATCAGGTAATGTCAGTGCAATGTTGAGTGTGTTGTAACCCGTGTACACTCCTGTAAATGGAATAACAAGGCACTTGAACCAACACGGTGGGACAAAAAGGCAAATTCATTCAAAGTCACAGCAAATGTAGGTCCAATCCCAAAACCACCACCTATCTACTTGCTTTGACTTTTGAAAGCTACTTTTTGAGGCTAATTAAGGCCTCGATTTGAAACAAATTCATGACTTTTAAAGGATCCTGACGACGTGATCAACTCTAAATAAAATAGGTAAAAAGGGATTATCAAAATAAATGCAGAAGAAAATTAAAGCCACTTGGCAAATTTCCTCTTCTCACTCATTGGCTGGGATTTATACATCTGCAAAATGAGCCTCTTCACAGTAAATAGCATGACAACTCAAGCAGAGTGTCCGTTGGTTGCCGAGGTGATGACCGCCTCATTCTTCCGCTAGAGTGGCAATGGTGTCCCATTTGTCTGGCCTCTCCTTTGTGCCCTGACCTATCGTCTGCAGTTGTGATGTGATGTGGGGCGACACTGGGTATGAAGTACCAGTGTGTATCGAGAGGTTTGGGATTGGAACCATGCGCGCGCGACACTTCATCTCAAGACGTTTACCGATCTCCAGTGCTTTCTTGGTTTTTATGAGCTTGGCAAGATTGGCCATGAGCTGTGCCTGCTCGCAGGCAACCATCATGACGTTGCCGGGGTCCTCCAGGGTTCTCTGGAAAGCGGAAACTGGTTAGAAAACTGAAAGTTGATTACATGGTGTAACTCCTAAGTTAATCATGCCGGACAAGAAGCTGCCATATCCTCACCAGTCTGAGTCTCTTCAGGACCGGATGCTCCCTCATGGAGTGATCGAGGACATACTTCAGAATGGGGTTGTCCTTTCCACCGCAGTGGCTTTTGAAGATGTCCATTCTGTACGATTTCCTCTTCCCTGCGGACAAATTCGAGCCGTCAAAACAATTCGACGGCTCTCGAGACCTCACTGACGCCATGAGGGCTGCGATTCACCATCAACCAAGAGGAGAGACATATGGCGATAATGTGTTTTTTAATCCCAGATTAGATTAAACCTCAGGATCTCGGTGTGGAAATGCAGTTATTTATCCACGAGCAACAGACTGAGACGGAGAAATGAATTCTGGAGAATTAAGACGATAAAGCCCCACCTTTTCTAAGGGACTGCGACCTTGCCGTGACATTGCAGGAAATCTGTGTTTCTACAAAGAAGATTCACATTTGTATCTCCTGCCAAAGTGACTGGCCCCTAGAGGGGAAGTCCCTCATCTCATGTTACCTTCCCTTTGTCTAGGAGACTCTGTAGTGGCCATAAGATAATGGAATAATGCAGAGGCTCAACACAGAACAACACAAACAAACTATATGACCCGTCAAGGTGTTTTAGGAGTGTTGAGGAGGATCTATATGACCTTTGGCTCCTTTAACTCATATTTGCCATTCATCCAATTGAATCACACACCATCACCACACTGTGCCTTTAACTTTGGACTCTTATCAGGCTGCTGATAAATGGTTTGCTTAAGGTCACTCCCCTGCACAGTTTCTTTCAGAAACGATTCCAAAGCTTAAAAGGGAATAGACTGTAGTCTGTATTTACTAATCATAACATGCAAAACCCGATGGTCACACGCTGGGTGCCGCATTACACTTGTTCAAAGAGTGGAAGGATTTCTTTCCTCGTGCTGCAGATCACATGTGATCGGACAGACTCCTTAAAGCTGGCCTCTGCTCCCCAAAGCTCTGGATTTCCAAGAGGCCATTTTTAATCCCTTTATTTCCCTAACCAAACTTTGGTGCAGCTTGAGGGCAAACGAATAGAGAAATATACAATAACAACAACAACAACAACAACAACAAACCTGCGGCTCATGTGCTTCACTACAACTGACAGCCCCCCCCCCCCCCCCCCCCCCCCCCCCCCCCCCCCCTTCCTCAACAACCCCCCCCCCCCCCCCCCATCGCCCCTCCCCCCTCCTGCTTCCCCCAGTGCACCGAACTTTTGAATACATGAGCTCAGACTTACCCAGGAAATAACCTGCCACAAAAACAACCCCCAGAGTGATGGATCCCACCAGTGCCTCTCTGGAAACAGCGCGGAACGACATGATGATCGCCCGCACTGGTGTCGCACGCCACAGGCTTTTTACGCACGACTCTTAAAAGCCGGCGCTTCCGCCTCCGGAGAGGCACCGTAATCCCGCGAGTAGACGCGGCGCA
>JAFBJT010105944.1:107738-136495 GCA_016785325.1 Chascanopsetta lugubris | reverse complement strand
CGCTACACTCAGTCATGTGACCTGCAGCCTGCGCAGTGATTGGGCTGTAGGCGCACACACGCCCCCTGCTGCCAAATATTGAAACGAACAGTCTGGTGAGGTGGGAGTGATGATGTAATGATGACAATGCAAGTTTGATTATAAAAGGCACAATGTGTAGGCTGGGGTTGGGCTTTGACGGGGCACCGCGTGTTTCAGTAGAGAACCCTTCACTCCCAAGCATGAGTTAAAACCTATGATAATCTTAAGTTATTGTTAAAGCTCAAAAACAGCTTTATTTGTCCACCATGAGCTACTGTATTTACAATTACTCCATGTCTCGTAGGCGACGATTCAAAATCACATGCAACAAACTAAACAAATCTCTATCAAAACATGCACACGTGCTCATGTAATGCACACGTTCATCCAGAGGGTGGCAGCGTTGTCATGGGCACGGGCCTTGTATTGAAATGGCATATTGTGTTAATGTTGTACTCACCAAATTATTTTGTGGCCTTTTTGCTCCTCAGTGGTGCAAGCATCCAACACGTGGCTCCGAGGGCTGACCTTTAAAACAATCTGCGCTTTGATAAGTCGACATCACTGGACGCATCACAGCAGTACAGCTGCGGAAAGATGAAAGGCACCATGTGACTCTGATCTACAAGGAAGACGCGTCGTGATGTGAGTATCAAATGTCTAAGGATGCAGAATATTTGTGTGCATTTAGAATTTTCTTTTTAATTTACTCTCATAGACATTTGTATTGTTGGTGTCACATTATGGGACAACTCTAAATTAAAATAATTCATTTCAGCTCACTGGGGGCTCTGTGCGCTGTGGCACAATTATCCTCAGATGGTTATTGGAGTTTACACAATTTAAAGACACAAGAGAAGCTGCAGTTTGAAGTGGTTCCACTAGAGGGAGGTATAGGACCTCTTCTGGTACCTGATGCTTCCTCTCTCTCACAGTTTTATATGAGAGTGCTGCTTTCCTAAGGACAGTGAACCTCTCATGGGTTCTAGCAGATCCTTAAAAAGTCTTTAAAGGCATATCATTAATTACTTATTATTATTGTTTTTAAGTAAGAATTCTGAGATGTTGAAGATGGGCTTTCACTGTATGGAACTCAAAATTTCAAAATAATAGTTTCCCTTTTATTTTCATTATAATTCTCTCTTGCACACTTCTGATGAGATGCCCTAACCGTACATTTCAGGACAACTTGACTTAACCCATTGACTTTGTTTTTGTTTTTTGTGGTGATTAAAAAATAGATAGAAAAATTTAAAAATATCTTCTCTAAGTTTCTTAAAGCTACAAGGAACCCTAGCATCCTTCCTCCACCTTGCCTTTTGATGGACAACCTGTTGTCTGACGCTCTCTCTCTCTTTCTCTCTCTCTCTCTCTCTCTCTCTCTCTCTCTCTCTCTCTCTCTCTCTCTCTCTCTCTCTCTCTCTCTCTCTCTCTCTCTCTCTCTCTACTCACTGATATTAAGGTTCCTCTCGTCCGCTCTCTCCTGCCACTGCCCCGGTCCGGACGGGGGGGTAGGGCGTTCCTCCGGAGGCCTCCGTGACACCACCAGCTGGCCTTGCTGCTGAGGTGTGGGGGCCTCGCCTCGGGCCTCGCCTCTTGTGTGAGTAAACACCGTAACAATCCGGCAGAGCGACACGCTCCCCGGGTCGGGGAATTTTCTGCCGTGCCAGAACAATGTCCCGCACTGTTGTGATGGCTGGAGTTTTACAGGGCGGCCTGACTCGAGCCCACTGTCTGCGGGTGTTTTATGACGTCCCATGCTGTGATGATTAATGCGCCCTGAAACGCGCGGGCCCTTCCTTTTGTGTGCGCGATGAGGCAATATGCTGCGTTTATCACAGATTACAGGGGGACTTTTATGAGCATGTGTTGAAGATTGAAGCGACCCACTGTATCAGTCACAGTGCGACTTATCAAACGCCGCCCGGCGAATCTCTAACCGCCGCCCGTCACACGTCTCCGCCCGTCGACGGCGTGTCACGCGAGTCCTCTCCACTCTCGAGTTTGACGTTGGCATCAGTCTCTCTCTCTCTCTCTCTCTCTCTCTCTCTCTCTGTGACTGACAGATGAGCGAGCGATACGACTCCATCAAAAAGTGCAGCCTGACAGTTTGATTTGACAACGCTTTTCAAACCAAATATACTCCTTGTTCCTGGCACTACATCATTCTGACGTGAAGCCAAGTGGAAAAAAAAAGGAAAACAGAGGAAGATATCGGCGCAAACTAACAGGTCAACGATCTTATTAGTGTTTTACTCTGTTTGTAGCAGAAAGATAATATACGAGTGAAAAATGTCACAAAAATGCAAACTATTGGCCCGAGAGTGTGTTTGCGTCAGCTCGTGTACGAGAAAGGATGTCACTATGAGTCCGTTCATCCATTTAAAAAGTTTGAACAGCACTTTGGTGGGCTCTAGTTGTTCTTAAATGTAATATATAAACACATCTGACATTCATATACAAGTATTGACTTCAATTTAGTATTTAATTCTAAACTTTGGACACATGATCAGTAAAACAACATACAAACAACACATGACCCCTTTAAATATATATATACTTTTAAATATAAATAATTTTAAAACTATTGAATATACAATTTTGCCTTTTTTCAATTATCAAAATTTCTGCTATTGAAGGTCGACATTGTACGATTTATTCAAAAATGTAATATGTGATGACACGGATGTTTTCTCAAGCTTAGTACCTCCTCAGTTGTGAATTACAAATGCAAACCTTTGGATTGTTTCGGAGTGTGCTTTTTTGAATTTTCAACTCCACCACTAGATATCACTACATCCTACGCACGGTACATTTAAATGAAAGTGTTTCACAAAAGCTCCAAACAAACCCGCTGTGTGTGTCGTATATGCAGCGTATGAAGCCTGGATGTAAAGGGTGCACGATGCGGAGGATGTAGTTCTCATGATGCACCATTCATCTTAATGTACACACCAAAGAACTCTGAAGGCCTATGGGTAAACACGAGCCTTTAATTGCCATTTAACGGCGTCTTTCATCAATTATGCATCAATGTGAAATGTTTTCTGCCATTAGCAGAGGGCCGACACGGAGTCCCGTTAAAGTCACTAAGTATTCTTGTAGTGGCTCTGTCGCCGCCTGACTCTGTGTGCCCCCCCCCCACCCCCCATCATTGTGATCTGCCGACATCCCCGCTCTCCTTTTTAGCTAATAAAATGCACGGACGTAAATGATTCATGGCAGCCATTTACATAATTCATAATTAAATCATAACTCGACGGCGTGGAATTTATTAATGGTGAAAATGCATGTGCTGCCATCGCGATATACTAATTAATATCTTCAGTTATCATTGGCACATTGCTCACTGGGCCGCGGCGTCTGCTTACGGGGCAGGAATAACGCAACGCAACAACAAATCATCCGCGCATTTAAGTGGGAATGTCTCGGAGTGATGGCCACAATATGCATTTGCCTACAGAACGTAATGGGGGAATCCACTTTATCAGAGATGTCACATGTTCTGGCTAATCATTTCCAGCACTGTAAAGATAACGGCTAATGCGTTTCCCCTGCTTGAGCGGCGGCGGCTGCAGGGCGTCTCTAATCGCACCCTGCACTTTTCTCACCGGCCTTGAACACACACATGCCACACGCGCTCCCTGTGACACAGTTCATCTGCAGACAAAGGGGAGTCAACAGAAGACACCACTGCCAAATCTGGATAAGATGTTCTTTCCATTTTTACTGCAAATATGTCAAAAATGATTTTTATTAATTGTTTTTCTAAAAAAACAACAACAAAATACGCCAAAGATTCAGCCATTTTTGTTTTTAGGATCTGTAACTTTCTTTTCATGGTATTTTATTCATGACATTTCATAATTTTCTGATGTTTCACAGAAAAATAATCCACTTCAGCCTCATTAAACACACGTTTTTACACGGGGGCATTTTCTCACTCATCTCTGTTTGGAGCCCCGCAGGCAGTTTAGGTGATGTTGAGGTCACATGGCATGTAATTAGCACAATAACAATAACTTGACAGTGGCATAAATAATATCACACATGCCTCACACGTGTTCATGTGAAGCAGAGCAGCAGAGATGATCACAACATTGATCAGCATACAGCTGAATAAACGACACAAAAATGATTTCAAAACTACAAATTATGATTTATTGATGGAGCTTCCAATAGCAGACTTGGTTATCATTTTAAATCATTCTAAATGGCGTTTAAATTGAGTTTGGCATTTGAATTAAACGTTCAGCCTTTATCCTTATCATAAAGTCACTCTTTTGGAAACGAATGTCCTCATTTGTGACAAACACGCCCATAAATACATTGTGCACTCTTTGTACAACTGTTATTTACAAACACACATCGTCTTTATATCCTCGCAAAACATTTAGAAGGAAAGAGCAGAAGGAATTCAAAATTATTATTATTATTATTTCCTCTTCCTGGCTGATTCATTGGTTTTGTGTAACAACAGCCAACTCAGCGCAGTGCCTGTATTTACAAAATCAATATCTTAATACTTTACAAAATAGAGCTTTTACAGTGACAGGAGAAATCTTTAATGGAGCTCATAAGTGAATCGGGACAAATTCCCTCATGTGAACCCACTTTTCGTTTTAACACAGCTGAAATAGTCTCAGGGGAAGTTCTTTACATTTTTTAAAAGAGTGACAGCGTAGCTGGAAATGTAACCACATCCACCTGTAAGGCAACATGTTTGAAAAGAGAGGTGACGTGTTCACAGATGAAGGAAAAGATTGAATTGCGCTGAGGCCTGCTCCAAACAATAGATCACTTGTGTTTTGTTTTTTTAGAAATAAAGAATAGATAAATAGATAAATGAAAAAGGACAGGGTGAGCATGACCCCCTAATGGCATCGCACTGCTTTCAACATCAACATGTGTCGCGCTAATGAACTTTTGTCACCGAGCACCTCTCCACCTTCTCACTGTGGTCTGAGTTTGAACTGGGAATTCATCCACTCACGCCCCCCACCCCCACCCCCACCCCGCCCCCCCACTTCACCAGTGGACAAACAAAGGGGTCCTCTTCACTAATGGTCCCCGAGGCTTCGCCGCTATCTATTGATCTGCTGTCACCCAATTTCTCCGTGACTTACGCCCTGCTTAATTCCTATTACTGTGCACACTGAGGCCTTATCGGGGAGAACAATAGGCTTGTTGTCACCGAGGGCAGAAAATATGAGCAGACCTGTGACAGTGTGAGCGCAAACTCATGACTCCAGCTGCCGGAGTCCTCTCGGTGACCTCTGCACGCGCTCATGTTGGCCAGCTCCGAGAGAGAGAGAGAGAGAGAGCGAGAGAGAGACCGGCAAACGCAGGAATGCTTAACTTTGTCCGGCCCGGTTTGCAGATGAATCAGAAAATTGGATCTCGCTAGTTTCATAAAAACCAGCACCGCCCCCGACCGGGGGAAAAAAGAACTAGAGGGCCGGCTCGGCAGCCATAAAACTGTCGGCGTGATATGTCCCCGGCAATGATGATCCCTGTGTTTCTGCATGCCGCCCCTGCTCTCTCTCTCTCTCTCTCTGCGGCTCCTCCACCTTCGCCTGCGAGCCGCTATCTCTTCCTTTCAATTATGTGTTTCCCTGCTCTTTTAGACAAAGAGTAATAAAGCTATAAATTGCGTATGCAGCAGAAGGTATGGACGTTCTGCCTCTGAACTGCTGTTGAAACCACCATAAACCACCCACCGAGTCACAGATAAGGATTTACAGTTATTTAACATCATCCGTGTCCCTTAAATCACACTGATAAGAGAATTAAGTGATGGCTGTAGGTTCTTTGTCCTCTGGCTATTGATTTTTTTTCTCCCCCCCCCTTCTTCCTCACAGCGAAGGCCAATGCAATGTTTTTATTGAGCATCCTATTTGCTCGAAGCTTAGCGCCGAAAATGGAGCTATTTGGATTGTTGTTATTGAACCCGGGGAATCTGCACTGTGAATTAATTCATCTCTATGTTTAATTTCCGTTTGACGTGCAAGGAAGTTGGAAAGCGATGCTCTCCACATCGTTGGGGGGAATCTTTCAAGCACCCCCTCGAAGGCCGGAGTTGCAATTTATATATTTAAGTATCTCTGTATATAGTTGAGAGACAAGTCGGTCTTTATACCAATTGTTTTTTGGGTATGGTACAATTATATGCCCCCGCAGCACAAGGACCTAGTATGCTGAAGTGAACCACTCTAAATAGGAGGGATTGTTCCTGTTTTGGCCTCTGTAGACAAAACACATGACTTTGATTTTTCTTTTTTTTCTTTTTTTTTTGGAGGAAGACATTCCTCCATAATAGTAATTGATATTAATTTCAAAAGCGGCCAATACTTTGCCAGTTAAAGGCAGCCATTGTTTGGCCGACCTCCCCCCCTCCCCGGGTGTACGTCCCTCTTAGCGCCGACTGTCCCAGTTTGAACAAAGACGTGTTAAGCTTAGTGGAAGTTAGTCACTTCTTTCAGCATGAAAACACTTATGTCAGTGCCTCGGAGTGGTGGAAGCCGCAGCCGTTCACATTTAATGATTCAGTCGCTGTTTAGCTCCGAGTTCACGACCCCGGAGCCACGATAAATGTCAAGCGCAACAATGTCCCGCTAACTAGACACGCCACTGCCGACCAATCATCTTGTTATCCACTTGGAAAGCATAAGGCATGGTAATGTGACTCTACATGCTGCGTTACAGTGTCTGTGAAGCCATGTGGGTCTGCGGACTGTCAGTCACACACCAGGCGTCGAGGCAGCTCTCTGAAGTGTCAGTCCTTTGATTATCCGCGCAGGAATACTCCAGTACACGCTCGTGCCATAATAAGATACAGGTCCTGAGGTCCTTTTCTGACCCAATCTATGACGCCGTATTCACAGGTCAACTTCAAAACAATTTCCAGTCAGACACGGAACTTCCCCAGTCTAACTTTTTCGGGATCATTTCATTAAATTGGGTTTTTTTTCCCCCTCGAGGGCCACATTCATATAAATACACTAAAGGCTGGGTCACTGATAGATTGAACAAAATCAGTGACGCTTGGTAATTAAATATGATTAAAAAACGACCAAGCACTGTCCTATAGGAAAAGGTAGCTTCGCCTATTGTTACAACTAAGAAGTACAATACAGTCAAATGCAAGTTTCATGTGTGGGCCACATTCCATTATATTATTAGATTTCTCTTCGGGCCAATAAAAATCACACCACGTGCCGCAGTTGGCCCCCAGGGCCACAGTTTGGACACCCATGAATTACGCACTTCTCGTCTTTTCCTGCTGTATCGACATATATTTATATTTGTTCATCAACATCAATGTCGGCGCTCATCACCAAAAGTTCTCAACATCTTAAATTCCAAGATTTCCGTCCTCGTGTGTGTCCTCCACTTGTACCTTGGGATGTTGATACTACATTTGTATTTTTCAGTTTGACCTGCGTCACTAGCTGGTAATGTCATCAACACGCTGACTCACTCATGATCTCTTCTCAGAAGAGATTCATGTTGTCTTCTTAATTTCCTTTGGAAGTTTACTCTGGCAATTGAGGGAGAAACTCTCGAGAATGTTCTGAGCAACTGAATTGACCCTTTACGATCTCACCCCGAGCCCTTCCACATCATTTCAGGAGAATTCCTGGAATTCAATGCATGTCTGAAAGCAAAGCAGATGCTCCTCTGCCCCCCCCCCCCCCCATGGTCCACATTTTTCTTTTTGTCATCATTGTTATATTCAGTTTATTATCTATAGTCACATTTATTCCTTGACTTGATGATTGATTATATTTAGCTGTAAAGCTAAAACCTGTATAAATCCGACAATGATGTCACGTCAACACCTTCCCCTCCTTTATTTGAACCTCAATACCGTCTCAGTTCGAACGGCTAATTATGCTAATTACAGAAACGTCGGCGTGCAGGAGAGAGAGACAGAGAGTGAGTTACAACAACACCTTCATTCAGGCGCTGCCTCGTCCCTCTGCGTGTCCCGTCTGTCGTTAACCCACAATATACTTTAAGATCGCACCCTCCGACAGCTGCTAACTTATTTTAGAAACGATGTTGTGATACAGTGTTTGTCGAAGGGTTTTGAATTTGCCCCGGGTGTCATCTCCTTTAGCTCGGCCTTGGATTGAGGTGATGACAGCAATTAATGAATCCAATCCGCCGCCTTTTTAAAATAGCCTCCGTGCGTGTTGGTGCCGGATGGAGACTCGGTTCGCGTAAGAATAAAGTGGAGACATCAAGGCCCGTGAACCTGTTAATAACAGAGTGTGGAGCTTGATGGATGGGGAGGTTATACTTCCTGCGAGAGCAGGGGGGGATCAGGACTGACTCCGCCCAGCTCGGGCATGGGTGGTATTTATGATGGTTTAAAGCTGCCAGGTGGGACGGCTTCACTCCGTCACGCTGCTGCCATATATCAGTCTGGGTGAGGGCTGCAGGGCTACGCCTCTATGTATAGCCCAGCTGGGTTTTATTTTGGCACGGGGGGTCACTCCGTTTTGCACTCGGACCTCCCAGCTGGACAGCGTTAAAGTAACGTCAACTGAAAAGACGTTCAGCAGGTGGCAAGAGGGCAACGGCGCTGTCTGTGATTCTTCTCGCTTTCTCTTTCAAATGTGCATCTTTTTAAACCGGTGGGGGGGGGGTGGGGGGTGGCGCCATGGTCAGGTTCATTTTAGAATACGTTAGAACACATCATGCTAATCCACAATTTTCCCCGCGCAACTTTAGCCTGGTAATAAAACTGAAGAAATATTTTTACAAGTCGGTTGCCTGTTTGGTTTGTATCACGGTTACAGGCTCGGACTCTATATGAAGATTGATGACATGACAGCTCCTCCAAAATGAGGCCAAAGCGTCACAATTGCTACCGGATGCTAGGCTGCAGTGTGGGTCTTGAACTTTGCCTCCTCCGTGTTAGTGGTTGGGGCACGGGCCAAGCTACAAACGTTTATTATCTCAAAGACGTCATTTTGGAATCGTGTCTGTTTAGTTTAAAGGTATAGTCGGCAAACCTTGTCTAAGCGAACGTTTCTTGTGTTATTCATTTTCACTACGACAGATGTGGCAATCTGCCCAACGGCCGTTCAATCCAGAGACAACCTGGACGTCCAGCAGCAGAAGATGGAAGAGTGATGGGATTCTGGACCTCGACCTTCCATAAAATGAATGGTGGAGACTTGGAGGCCCGATGCCTGAATGATTGGAGCCTCCGTCGCCGCTGTGATCCAAAAGAACGGAATGTTTTCTTCCTGTCTGGTAAGCAAGAATTCCACTGAAGTCTGGAACTTCAATAGAGATGATTCTTAGCGTTCGGAAGTGGGTGTGGTCGATGTGCTTGCCGGGCAGGTTTTTGGACAGTCCCTTTTAACTGGAAATCCAAATGTAGCCCAAACATCTTATAGGTAACGAAGACGAGGGTTTTTTCAGGAACTTCACAATTGTGCACAGCTACACTTTAAAACATTTTTTTAAAGACTCTCATGCCCACGTCGCAGGGATCTCGTTGCAAACATTTGAATGGGCTTTCCTCCTTGCTCTAGGTTGGAATCCCTGCTTCAAGCAAATCTTATTGTGATAGTGTGCAATTATGTTGAAGTCATTACCGTTCGCTCAGCGTTGAGTTTCAAGTTTGATTTGCTCATTATCAGTAAGTTGTGGCCCAAGACATAGAGAACGGTGTCAGGTTTGCCCTCAAATAGCACGTGTGTGTGTGTGTGTGTGTGCGTGTGTGCGTGTGTGTGTGTGTGTGTGTGTGTGTGTGTGTGTGAAGCTTCTCTAGCAAAGAGCCATCACATGAGTGTATTGCTCATGGGCCACATACTTGGCACTGTCATAGTCTTCAAATAGACACATTTAAATGAAGTATCGCCCCAATATCAGTGACAGCGGCTGTTAGCAACCGTCTTCCTACTATACCCACAAAACAAATGGGATTTGTTTAATTAAAAAAACTGAAGACAAGAGCCCCCCCCCCCCCCCGCCCCCCCCCCCCCCCCCCCCACACACATGGCAAATATCCCTGTCGGTGATGACCAGGGCCATCGGTGCTCTCCCTCATTAGTAAACTGCGGGAGCAACAGACACAGAGCAGTGGACTCCGAAGACCCACATAAATACAGCCGAGCAGGAATTATGCTCAAATGTAAAACCCCCAAATAAAGGAGATTGGAAAACTCTCGGGGGCGTCTTCCAAACTTTGCCGCGCTCATCAATCACGGATATTGCCACGCGAGTCCATACAGGACTCGGACAAACTGCTTCTTTAAGCATTTCTCCGGGAGGCATAAAAGTGTATTTATGGTCACCACAGGCAGGTGTAAAGGAAGATTGGCAAACATGAAAATAAAGTCGTCTCCCGGGTGCCATCGAGCCGCGCCAGGCGGCGTTAAATCATCGATGGAAAGAACAACAGTCTGGTGGGACGGCGGTCCGGCCTGACAAAGCACCGCCCCGGGCCTGTGTTTTACATCCCCTCCAAAGCCCATTATTGGAGTCAATGTTTTGTCTTCATACCTGTTTTCAGCACCGTAATGAACTTCATATGTCTTATTCGGCACAGTTTCACGTAAACTACATTTATAGCGCGTATTACCCGATGCCAAGATTTAAGACTGCAGAGGATCCTGTTTCCGCACTTAGCTGATGTGGGATTGATTTCCTTTACAAATATATGAATCACCGGGGTCATTACTGAGCCAGACTCTTTCATTAAATTGAGCTATATCTCCTGTTTGCGCGCACGGGCCCTCGGAGAGCCCACCACCAGGAAGACACGCCGCGCAGCCATTGGCTGATGCAAAGCGTTGACCCTCTGAGGAGAGAATGGGCGACGAGCAGCTATCGGATCCCTTTAATAATTCAGATGTATGTGGAGGGAATGTAAATATGTGTCTAAGTGGATCAGGATGATAAATGGATCAGGGCAGGAAAAATGTGAGCGGTTATTTGAGTGACGAGAGGAAGGAAATGATAAATATAACGATACACCGGTGTACTCGTATACATGCCAGCTTTACCCCCGCCCCCCTGCGCCCCCCCAAGACGCCTTCCAAACCCCTTTTAATTGGACGGCTTCTAACGGATCGCTGCGAGTCGCTCCCACTAGAATATTCCTCACACACATGCAGGCAGTATTGACTTTTCAAATAAAAAGACATTAATGTAGATAACGGCCATTTTGAATCCTCATTAGTCACCGGTAATCTAAAAACATGGGCGATATATTAAGAGTGGTGTTCGCGGCTAGTCATTAAAGGAGAAATAAAAGACAAAATAAATCCAATCTTGGAAGGCCTGCGATTAATCATTTTGGCCACCGCTGCCTGGCTGGCTGCTTAACAGTTTTATTGACTCATTTATGCTGCGTTCCCTGATAATCCATTTATTCTGAATAATGCCTCCCTTCATGCTCAAAGTGCTGTGTTCAGGTGATACCGCTATAAACTGTATTTTTTTTTTCTTCTTCACTCCCTTCCCCCCTAGACAAACATATATTTCGACGATTACGTGTGCTGGCGGAGAGAAGGAAAGGCCAATTGCGCGTTATTCACAGAATCTTTTAATGAAAGGGTTAATTATGTTTTCAATTATTCCTTCAGGGCATCCAGAACCAAGATAGTACCATGAATAATTTATTAAAGAGGTTATAATTAGTACTTTGATTTCATTTTTTTTTGCAGCAGAGATGAATAAACAACAGCAACAACACGCGCAGAAAAGGTTGACCTGTGTCCCAGAGGTCGCACGCGAAGCATTTCGAAGATACGAGATGTTTAGTGCCGCGATTAAGATGTAGAGTGTGATTCCTCGCTCCAGACTCCTTTTAAGCTGCTCCGACAGCTGTGCATCTGCACCTCGGGCAGCTGACGCGACTCCCGAGATACAAACAGGAAGTCCAGGAGTCGCCGTGACCCAAACCCGACCCCGCACTAAAGTTCTAATCTGTGGTCAGAGGCTCCCGCTCATCGTCCAGATGTGTTGGAAGTCGTTCAGACAGATCACAGGGGCAACCGTGTCAGCACTGTGGTCACACCTGACTGAAGAGAGGCCGCCTGTGATTGTAAAATTGTTCAATTACTTTCTGTCAAAGTGACGTAATGTCCGTCACAAATGAAACGGGAAATAATTATACAGATGTTTTTTTTTTTTATGAATCTGTGATCCTCAAAAATGTTACTCATTTTACAATTACATCAAGATGGGGTCTCTTTACGGAGGCCGCCATGTTGAATCTGCATGTTGCTGCAAGGTTAAACAAAGGCTCCCATAGGTTCTTCTACGTGCTTGCAAGGGACCGTTTAGCTTAAAGGAGTATTCTGCCGAAAATTCAGCTTTTCTACTAGTTGTCACTAAATCTTATTAAAAGTAACTTGAAACTTTCTTTACTTTCAACCTAGAAAATAGAGAGGAATAACTACACCCCAAAACATGGACGGACAAAAAGTTATAATTCACAAAGTTGAATATTTACATGCGTTGGAAATATAATTATAAAAGTAACATATATATATACATAAATTCATAGATCTGTAGATAGTAACAATGACTTAGCATTGAGAACTAATCACTAGTTCCAACATTTGTCCGATCTTTGAGATACCCTGCGAAATAACAAACAAAATCCAGACCATAAAATCAAATTAAAATTCTTCAGTCGAGGTCAAGACTGAGAATCACGAGGATTATCCCTTTGAGCATTTGCACATTGGGGGAAAAAAAAAAACAAACCCAAAAAAACCCAACAACTTCACAGCTGCTTCTTTTCAAACCAGTCGTGAGCGGTGGGTTTCCGCTCCACATTAGCAGATATTTGTGTGTGTGTGTGAAGGGTAATGAGGATTTTGACCGTTCTCAGCAGCGTCTCTGGAGACTCCGTTGACCGAGAGCCTGAAGCCTATCAAGTATCCCACACAGCACAAGTCCCAGCACCTGACGACATGGTTCTGCAGGGAGTTTCTGCTGTCACAATAAATCAGGAGCTGACAGGATACAGTGTAATCATGCCGGTGTCCCGTTTCACTCTGCGCCCCCCCCCCCCCCCCCCCCCCCCCCCCCCCTGCGCCCCCCCCCCAACCCCCCCCGCCCGTCAGATACTTTAGCAAACTCCGAGCTGCTCGTCGCGGCACACAGCGGCACTGCTGCTCATGTTGATGGTTGACTTGAGAGGAATAATCCACTGGAGATAAGCTGCCGATGGTTTATGTTGCACAATGATGTAGCGTGTTCTTAAACACCCTTCACTTTGATAGCAAAGCGAATAAATTGCCTCTGAGGCGAATAAGCCTGGGAGCTCTGTTTTTATATCTGAGCACGCGGCTCGTACCTTAGAAGCGAGGGGCGTTCAAGATCCTGGGCGATGTTGGAAAACAAAGTGCTCCGCTCCGTAGCCGCATGAATCTTGCTCCTCCGAACCCAAAGCCAACCCAGGCGTCGGAGCAGGGGAGTCGCGCTGCGTTCGTATCGGAGCTCCTCTCCCCGCCATTAAGATGAATCATACTGTCTAATTCTCACAAATTACACTTAACACTGTGTAGCTCTCTCATTCCCAACACTGTTTAATCTGTGTCTGGAGTATTCGCTGTCACTTCATGTTGCGAACACCCCTCTCACTCTGGCAGCTCATTGTCTTTTGATGGGCCATAAAAGGCCCCGGCTTGATGGATGATAACTCGGGGCGTCTCTCTTTGTTGTGTGGGGGGGGGGGGACGTGACGACTCGAGTGCGTGCGAGATGTGAGGGGGAGACGCGGCGTGAATGGGAGATGTCATCGGCGTCTCGCGCAGACACCAAGGGCCTCTCTGCGCGAGCTTTGATCTGTGCGAATTATTCCAGAGCAAACGCAAATAAAAGATTCCAGTGTGCTGCAGTCGCCAGGGCGAAAAGTTGCAGGAGAGGACTGTTAGCACCGTTAGAGCTGCCGCTTCAAACTCTGTGAAACCCGTCGGACCGATCGAGGGCCGGAGGCCATGATGTCGTTTTGGGGGCAAACTAAGCGGCAACCTCTGGGGCTGATGGATGAGCCCCGTGTAGAAGTGGTTGCAGTTCAGAGAGTGGCCACTCGAGGCTGCCTCCAAAAGTCAGTAGCTGTAGACTCCCCTGTTAAAATGGTCAACTTTAGGAGTGGATTAAACGTGTTTTAAAGCCTGGTACAAACTAACGTTTTGGTCTCAATCAGTCACAGGGAGGTTTAGTCGAGTTTAAAATTATACGTCGTTTAGGGCGTGGCCTCTTGAGTGGCACCTGAGCTGACCAGACACTTTCACGTATTGGTTTAATATAGTTGAATAATGACAGGCTGTTTTGCTTTTTGTTAGCAACCTTTTTTCTTGAGTCACTATTGAAGCATCAAAATTAAAAAGAGGGATGTTTTTTCAACGTGAATCCTTTTATCACTTGTATTTTTACATTTTTTATTTTTTGTAAGTCCTCATTTGTACACTTGATGGCAGTGGTGAGAAACTATTTAGACATGTTGGTGGATACGGCTAGGTTTGTTGCATTCTTGGAAAGAAACAGTTTTTGATTATGCCTTGAATTATGATTATGATTTAAGTATTGATTATGGGTCTCTTGACAGGCACGATAAAAATTCACGTTATTATTATTATTATCATTATTATTATTGATTACAGTATTCCGTAGCCACAGCTTTAGCAGTGATTTGAAATACGGTTAAGCTAGCCATAGCTGAATGTAACCCAGAATGAAAGAGTGTTACGTAAATGATAAACCCCTGAGGGAAAGCGCAGGGTGTGGACATGAGATCGTTATCACTGCGCGTTACGACTCATTCCTGCAGCGAGTTCATTGTTCTCAGAAACACCCAACACGCCTCCGCTTCTACCTGTGAGCAAAACGTGATTCATCAGGAGCGGAGACGGCTCGTGTCATTGAACTTCTGCTCCGGTCAAATAAATACTCTGAGCGCTCCATAGGCCTTGGACTTCCTGCCGACCCCAGCAACATCTGCTCGGGCACTTAACTACTTAATGTATTAGCTGTGAGAACAGAGCAGGTGTTTTCAGCTGGAGCCAGAGAACATGAAAAACAGATTGTGCCTCTGGTCCGTGCAGTTGAATGAAAATGAGGCTGTCACGCCCCGCCCCTTTCTCTGTCCCCTCCCCCCCCCCCCCCCCCCACCAACCCCACCAACCCCCCCAAGCTTTCCCCATAAAACAAACTCACAAATAGTGGTATGGCATGAAGGCAGGTGTGGGTATTTCACAGGTTTGAAAAATAAAATAAAAAATGTAATAGACCGCAGCTTGCATAAGAGCTTCGTAATGAGGTGAAGACTCAAACGTATTAATTTATACATTTAAGGATACAAAAATGACTTACGGCTGCAGTATTTGCAGCTCGGAGGAGCAATTTAAAGCTCGTTGACTTAGTACTGAAAGCACACGCGCAAACATTTACCACCTTTAGCCATTAAAAGAATTAGATACATTTGCGGGTTAAGCGATTGGGAAAATCCCCTAGGAGGCCGTGTGTGGGTGGGTGGGGGGTGGGTGGGGGTGGGGGGTGTAGCGATTACACAATGTGATAAATACGCTATGTGCTGTAATGGAGGGGTGGGGGGGGGTGGGGGACGGTGGGGGGGGGGGGGGGGGGGTGGGGGGGGGGGGGGGGGGGGGGGGGGGGGGGGTGTAGCGATTACACAATGTGATAAATACGCTATGTGCTGTAATGTGTGATGGGCTGATTAGCTCGTACTTAGCCACCCCCCCCGCTGCCCCCCGAGGACTTACATCTGTGATCTCTATGGAGCCACTGTAAATGTTTTATTATACAGTAAAAAAAAAAATAAAAAAAAGTTTGTGCAACACTGGCTGTGTTGCATCATCATTTTTACAGATGCCTCCAAACCACATTGTTGGTTTGGCCACAGACAACAGAACAGAGTGAGGCTGCAGTAAATGGTTTCATTTGGATGAGTAGACATTTAAGATGACGATAAAACGTGTTTGCGCTTTAAAATATGACCAAGCTTTCACCATTTACCCCTTCGTTAAAACGTGCATGATCAATGCAGTTTACTTTGAGTCAATCTTTCAGCAGCTTACGCTGCTGTAAACATTCGCTACTGCCACGCTAAGTCTTAGCTGTAAACAACACACACACTACTTAGTCTTGTTTAAGTAGCATTTGGACAAACTGCACTACTGTTCCAGCTGCTTTGGGGAATAAATTAGCCCTTTAAAGATGAAAGTGAATGTTCTTGGATACATTTTAAAGGTTCTCTTTCGCAGTGGGCACTCAAGGAAAAACAATGACACTAAGAAATGAACTCAATTTTTGTTCGTTTTGATATGGTTTTTAGAGAAAGAAAGGCAGAGGTAATCATCATGTTTGCTTAATGACACTTAAATGCCATTCTGCTTAGGATGTTACACTGTAAGTTATTGTTGATGTTTGTCCTTGCGTCATTGGTTTGAGGTGGGACATAAATAATGAAATAATCATTTCATAACACTTCTAGAGAAGTGCGTGTGTGGACCTCCGACCATTAGGGGGAGCTGTGCCGCCACTGTACCTTTCACCAAACCATTAGCACTGTGGGATGTATTTTATGTCTTTCCAAAAAAGATCTTTTTTTTTGTTTACCATTTCTTTCAAAGGAAATGTCTGTTCATTAAAGCTAATTTAGCGCCTTGTAGCTTCTGTGCACTCTTTAATGTAAAAAGCATAACATCCAAACATTGATCGGTGATCATTTTGATCCGCCACTGGATCAAATGCCTTTTTCAAATGCCTTTTTTCCTTTTTCTTCTGTTGCTGAGGATCTTGGTGCTCTCTCGTGGTTTAGACATCTTGAAAATATCTATGAATAACTCTGTGGTTTCCACCTGTGTGGGTGCATCTCAGAAGCGCTTCCCAGAACATTTCAGCTCTCCTGTCAGTTCAAAATGAACAGTGCAGTTCGTCACCCTGGAATGAAGCCCACGTATGAGGCAGGATGCCTTAAGTTGACCACTGTCATTCATTTCCTTCAATAATCTACGTATGCGCTGCTTTTTTCTTTTCGTCCTTTTGGACTCTCGTATCTTTTCCCTCTCGTACAAGCTCCGCTTTATGTCGTACACAGCAATCTGCAGCCATCTGGTTTTCATATCCTGTGAGGTTCAAGATGGTAGGAGAGTTAAAAAAAAAAAAAAAAAAAAAGTACAAAAAAAAAATGCAGCCTCGTTTGAACCGGAGGCTAATGTAGTCAGGATGGAATCTGTCACTCAGTCTATTGCATGTTGATGACTAAGGGCAGTTTCAGCTGTAAGCAGTCCATGATTTATGGACACCGAGTGAACTCTTGTAAGCAAAAGCCAGCGCCGAGTTCAGAGCAGCAACTGGGCCCTTTTTTTGGCCACGGCTCGTTCCGCACTTTCTTCTCCATCCATGCCAAAGTATTTCGCACGGCAATTAGCTCCGTCCTCATTTGGGTGCGCAGTCCCGCAGGGTTAGCCAAGCCATTTATCATCCTCGGGGCTCCGAGCTCCGCCGCCCAGTCTCAGGTAGTCTCCGTAAACAGTCGCCACAGACTCTCCCATTCAGCCAATGAAAGGGAGATACAGTAGTTTTGGAGGCCCCGCCATCCATCCATCTGTCGAAGGCTTCGCTTTCTTCTCTACAGGTGTGAAGGCGAAAGGGAAATGTCATTTCACATGGCTCATTTGTCATATGGTAACCGCGTGGTCGGAGAGAATAGAGTGCTGACAACACGCCCCGCCCCTCCCTTGCTTTTCCACACACCGGGTCGACTGTTTTGGATTTGGAGTGCCGAGTGTGGACAGGACTGCTCTGTGCATGGCTAATGAGGAGGAAGAGGAGTCATTATTTTACAACTTTACCCAGAGTATGCCTTTTATTGCAATTCATAGAGCTTTAATAGCACTTCTGACATTTACTGTGTTTACATGCGCACGGTTGTAAGATATATCACCTTGTTAGCCTCACATTAAAGGCCTATTCGTGTTTTATGCCGATCTATGCTTTGTTATATCGAAACATAAACGTTGGCCCGGCCTCAAGTATTTCCATAGTTTCCAAATGTCTGCGGGGGCGTCATTAAAACACATATTTGAGAGTCGTAAACATGCGCCGGGAACATTTCTGCGGTCTTCACTGCAACGTCCGCAGACGCAGCCAGGAAAATAATTGAACTACAGTATGTGCATTTTTCTGTTTTCCCATCTATCCTCAGAGAGTCATTACTGTACAAAGGGCCTGCCAACCGATTCCGAATCCATCATTTGCCGCGGCGATATATCGCCCTCTCTGTCGCCAATACGTCTTTATCAATCAGAATTAAGGAATTGGATTAAGCTCCCTCTCCTCCTTCGCGCCGCAGCCCGGGCCCAGGGGTTAGCGAGAGTATGAGAGGGGACTAATTGTCAAGGTCGTGTCTCAGCGGATGATTGATGCGAGGCCAGGCTGTTTCTGTCAGCCTGTCAGGTGGCTGGAATGTTTAATGTTCTCATTATTGGTTGCTCTGTTGTGTGTATTTCTCTGTCAGCACCGCTGAGCCATCTGAACTGCCAGAGCACTTCAAAGGCCTGCAGGTCATCCGTCTTCCCCCCTGACGCCCTGAATGTTCAGCCTCAGCTGAGTGCCGGTGATTTGTTATGACTTGAGAGCCAGCTGACAGACAGGTCTCTTATAAAAAAACATGCACCCATTTCCCTTTTGTCGTGCGGTGAAAGCATCGCTGCTCCTGTAATGCGGTGGGGCGGCGGCGGGGCGGCGGGGGGGGGCGACATGACTGTCACAGCAGGCTGGCACCTGACAGTTGTGTCATCTCACTAATTTGCAGACAGGATGACTCTGAGTATTTTGTCTCGATTTTTTTTTTTTTTTCTGTGTGGATTCTGGCCGTGGTGTCACAGACTCTCACAGGTCACCATCTGTTATGAAGAGCCACGGGGAACAAAGCCCCCCCAAAAAAAAAAGAGATCACTATATTAAGACTCGTTTTCATATTCATCATTAAGTCCAGGGCTGTGTGTACGGCGTGTGAGGGCACTGAGCAGAGAGCATGATGGGAAGGATGCCTGTGGCTGCAGAGAGAAGTGAGAGGTGAGATGCTAAAGACGAGAGAGAGAGAGAGAGAGAGAGAGAGAGAGAGAGAGAGAGAGAGAGAGACAGACACACAGACAGAGAGGGGAGTAGGGAAGGGGGGGGGCGGGGCTCGGTGGTGGGGGGGGGGGGGACCAGAATCTCAATTCTTTTCCCAGGCCCTTTACAAGATTGATTGTTTTCTGCTGATCTAATTTTGGAAGGAAGGCAAACAGTCCATTTGTCTCCAAGAAAAATGACGTGCCACGGCCGCGCAGATGGAAATTTTTTTTGAAAGCCGAAAAAAGATTAAAGAGAAACTGCGCTCCTCAGCCCTAATCACGAGCTGAAGATTACTCTGCCGATTTAACCAGATGGCAGGCTGGATTCTGCCGGCCCTCCTGTATATTAATGAACAGCAGTCTGTTATATTTGACTTAGGTAAGTGAAATGTCCATCACCTGTAATGGTCTGCCAGCTGGCATTATGCATTTGTCTCCACTGTGGCTCCACGTGGCATTTTTCATTTGCAACGATCTTGAAGGAATATTTCTGCGCTCTGCTCTTCTCTGTCATTGTCACAGTTCTCGTAAATATATATATATATATATATTTATATTGTCCACCAGGAAGAACAAGTCTCGGAGTTGTGTGTCCTCATCTAATTTCCTCTCATAGGTCAAGGCAATAATTCTGGCACTAAAACTGTCGCGGAGGGCGAGGCAGTGGCAGTTCGATAGTAACTTGATTAAGCTAGCCTGTCGACATGACTGCAAACATGGCAATACAGTATGTTAACAAACCTAATAATGGGAAATTGGGGGTGGGGGGGTGAAGTCCTGGGGGTGTGGTGCCCGGGTTTTTGGCCTTAAAGACCATGGTGGTCATTTTCTTTGTTTTCCAATATCATGTGTAAAAGTGTTTGAGCTTATCGGTCGAATCCGTCTCGTCGCCATTTTTCATTGATGCATCACGGAGGAGACAAAGTTAATTGAATGGCTGCACAGGCTTTTAGTGGAATATGAAAGATGTTGTAGAGGATAAGCGCTGCATTGATGAATGATGTTTTCTTTTTTTTTCACCAAACATTTTTAATTTCAAAATAAAACTCCGACACCAAACATTCTGGAAATTCTGCAGTTTGATGTATCAGTCTAAAAGGTGCCACTTTATGGACACATTTCAGCCTAAACTGCGTTGCAATTCATTTTTGATTCAACCTTTTTTGACAATGGCATTTAAACTATTCGCTTTCGTAGGCGTTTGTACAAAAAACTAAATTAAGACGAACAGACTTTCAATTTGACTGTGAACACAAGTTGCTTCCAAATATGAATAATAATGTTTTGGTGTTGGTACATGTGCTCGAAAGGGAAGTGTTGGGTTGTGTTCACCTGCAACATACAACTCTACCACTAGACACCGCTAAATCCTACATGTGCGTGTTTGGTCTATAAGAGTTCTGTGTGTTTAAGACTTAAGGAAAACTGATTGTTTTTGTCTGAGTGTCTGTTCAGAGTCACGGCAGAAAACCAAAAGAGGCACAGGACACATGTTTGCCAGCCGGAGCCTTCTGAAAGTGCGTCCATGAATATGCCGAACCTAATTTTAAACCAACAGCAGGAGGGGGGGGGGCGGATTTGGGGCGGGGTGCGGGGGGGGGGGGGGTGGACTTTGGCTAGGTGTCCCAAACCAGAAAGCACGAACGGCGAGGAAGCACAATGCCGGTGTGTCATACGTTTAAACGCTGTTAAATTAGAGGCTGTTTACCGTTCTCACAGGCCATTCATCTTACTCAACGCTCGTCCGCTCCCCGCAAATTTGTCAGTAAGAGCTTCCACATGCCAGGACGGGAGGGGGGGGGGGAGACGTCGGGGGGGTGGGGGGTTATCGAAGGAGGGATTTCGTGGCACGTCTCCTCGGTCGGCCTGCAGTTAATTAGCCACCTCCACACAATAAGGCCATAAGTCATTAATCACCCGGACCCGAACCAGAGCCGACTCACTGTGAGCAAGACGTTTGGGAGACAAAAAAAGTTCGCCGGCTATGACAGACCTCAGAATGGCCCTTGTCAGTGGTGTGTAAATTACAGGGCACGTCGAGTGCTGAAAGACAAGAGCCCACTGTTTAGCTCACTGTTGCTCTTTCCTCTGCTTTGTGTGTTGACAGATTCTCTCCGAGGGAGAATTCCCCCTCTGCTCCGTCTCCCATTGGCCGCCTTTCTAACTCCGTAAAGACTTTTATTGTGAGTACACACGCACACACACACACACATGCACACGCACGTTATTCATATTAAGATAATCTCGGCGCACCGCGTTCGTCTCTCTCTTTTTTTTTTTTTTACGATGCCCCCGCCGGAGTTAATAGAAGAAGACAAGCTCCAAAGGTCAGCGGCTGCAGGAGAACCCAGCTTTAACTTTGCATGCTGGCCGTTTACTTTTCCTTGTCAGAGGGGAGGAAATGATGGAGTGATGATAAATACGCCGCTTGTTTGGAGAAGCCAAAAGCCTTTCTCCTGTGAAAATAAACCCCAGTGTTCCTCGGCGTGATGGAAGACACACTTCTCAGCTGATTGAACATGCAAAAGGTCATCGGTTTTCCCCCCGCTCGGCGTCTGTAAACACAGACCCAGAGCACATATACGCACCAGAGAGGGTTTATTCAGAGCGGCGAACGTTTATGTGAGGCCGGGGGGGGGGGCTGGGGGGGATTTCCGTGATTGGGTTTATTAATCCGACTGACAAAAGGGTGTTAAATACATTAGACCACTGCATCGTGTGTGACAAGTGTTTGAAAGCTGGACGGTGGCGTGCGCGTTTGATGCATTAACGTTTTGGCGAGATGTTTTTCCAACACGACTGTTGGTGATTCGAAGATCATCAGCTCAGCGGTGAGGTCCGGTGTCATTCAGCCATAACATACACTGTCGCTCGTGGCGTCCAGCTGCAGGAGAGTGGCCATTTTGAAAGGTGCAGTCAGGACGTAAGCCAAAGTTGTGGCGTAGTGGCGAAACCGTACGTTTGTAGCCTTCAATTTTTAATTAAAACTGTGTTTTGTTTGTCCTGGCTGGGCCATGTTTAATATCATTCCACCTAAATCTTACACACGGGACCTTTAAACTGTGTCGGATTAAAGGTCACGCTTTATAGTGGAGCCAACCGAATACGTCACGCCTCGCCCCGAACACAGGATAATCTATGGTAGTTTTAAAACTATCCTTAAAACTCAAAAGCTGCGTATATTCTGTGCTACTGTAAAAACACGGCGGTGCAACATGGCTGCTCACGTAGAAAGAGCCCACTCCATGTTTTAGTATAAAAGGCAAAATCTCTGGAAATCACATTTTAAACATTTTAAAGTCAGACGATTCTACACTCAGAAAAACATCAGTAATATTCATCATTCCCTTTATGACTACGAAAATGTAAATAGTGTCACCTAAATCCTTCACACTGCACCTTTTACATGAATGTGCGTCCGCAACAGCCCCCCCCCTCGCCCGCCCCCCCCTTCCTCCTCCTCCTCCTCCTCCACAGGCGAAAGGCCAAAACTCTTGCTCATGCCGCAGTTCAAAGCAGAACAGGTGGGGGCGCCGCTCCCCGTGACTCAACATGGAGTCACAAAGCGTCTCATCTCCTGACATGTGGAAAAGACATCCTCTTGTCACAGAGGGGTGGGAGGGGGGGGGGGTGCGGGAGGCAGAAGGTGGGAGGGGTGGTGGAGATTGATGGACTGACTGCAGCTCCCTGGGATTGATGTATGTGAAGCCCACTGAGCCGGTTAATGTAATAAACAGAGAGCAATTACCCACATGATGCAGCATCTGACCCTGATGACCAAACTCCACAGAGAGAATATACGGTGAAAGGGGCTCGAAACCGTTAAAGCTCCCGCTGCCAAATGTTAATGTAATGGATCCGGCGCAGGATTGTAAATGAGTGATGGGTCAGAGCAGAACTCACCTCAAACAACCTGGACAGTTCAAACTCAGACCTGGCTCCTCCGGTGGATCGGAGCTAGCCAGATTAGCTTTAGCCGCGCCACTTAGCCAAGCAAACATACACAGTCATTTTTTTTATTTTTTTTATTTTTTTATAGATATTTAGGATGGCTGTTTTTAAAAGTTGTATTAAAACCAAATGAGGACAGACTACGTCATATACTGAAAGGGGGTAGTTTCCACTAGGAATATATAAATATGTGTATATATATATATATATATATATATATAAATCTTATTTTACTTCAGAAAGAAATTACCACACAGTTTAATTTTCATTATGTTATATGATATCTTTCAATAATTATATCTTATCTTGAAAAAAAGCCATAAAATCTGTTGTGGCTCTTTTAATGGCAATGGGAGTTTATGTTGATGACTTTGCATTAGCACAGCCTTTACCACAGCACTGTAACTGTAAGTTGTGTGTTGTGTGCCATCATAAATTCTCATTTAATTCTATATGGCTTATTCCTTTTTATACTTTAAATTCCAATTCATTCATATTTTAGTGTATTCAGGCAGTCATTTGACTGCAGTGAATTTTACAAACGAGGATAACAAATATTTTATATTTAGTAACACACTCAATTGTTGTACTCATATACATATTTATATATAGATGTCTTTATGTTTTAAGTTGAAATAGAGATAATACAGCAGAACAAGAATTAGGTTTTTGAAAGAATTGTACAAGTGGAACGTGCGACACAACTAAGTATTTTAACTTTTCGTAATGAAGATGAATGCAATTTTAATGGCATATTTTAATCGTGCATATAGTGTTATTTTAACAATGGTTTGGCTGTGTTCTTACTAAACACAAAACATCAGTGTCGATTCTTGAGTGAATTAGGACAAATTGCAACAATTTTAATATATTATCGTTCTAATCATTATATTAGTGATAAACACCGGACAGGGTTAAAGAGATGCTTACTGATATTTATATAACTCAGGCGAAAGGTTTTTATTTCTGTGCGGTTTAGGATCTTGATACTATAATTACTTCCAGATGAAAGGAAGTACCGACTTGAACGACTCTTCAGAAATACATCAAATACAGGCTGTTTTCAATACGTGGAATAAATGACGATAAATTATTTACAGTCTAAAAGTAGATAATCCATTGAAATATATTTTCTCAAGTGACGAGTCAACACTCCACATTCAGGCCCCAAATCCAAACGGATGCTCCAGCTAATGATACCGTTGATGATACTGCGCTGTTGCCTGGAACATCGGGGGCCGTGTGGGGAGGATGTGTGCAGTGGGCACGGCTCTTTAGTTCGTTGACATCATGTTCTGCCGTTTGAAAATGGAAGAAGAAAAAAACAACAACAGAAAAGATGCCTCACATATGATCCCCTTCATGGCTGACTGGCTGCAGAGCTGAATAGTGGGTTGGGGGCTTTCCTCGCCATCTATCACCCGGGCTATGATTAGGACTCCTCGTCTGCATTGACGGATGAGTGGATTTGACGAATATGACATGTGACCGTTAATGATGGTGATTTTATTGCCGCAGAACAGGCTGATTTACAGACGAGGGATAACGACACCGTTGGCTTGATTTAGCTGATTTGTTTTTAAAGTGCTGATTAAGCAGTTATAGGGGCCCGCGCTTTATTTCATGCATGCTGCCTGCATGGCCTCATGGCTTCATCACAGCGATTACATGAAGCAGTGGAAACGTCCCACATCTGGTGTCATCATAAATCTTTGTTTAGCTATAGCACACCCACCTCCCCACCCCCAACACACACACACACACACACACACACACACACACACACCACCTCCCATTGATATCAGTGGCTCGTTTGTCTTCGGTAATGAAGCAGTAATCCATGACCTTGTGATTGAGAGCATTCACTGTGTTTTGATGAGGACACACACATACACACACACACACACACACACACACATTCTAGCTACTCTCCCAAGTCATGCAAGATGTTGTAGCTCCTTGTCGGTTAGTAAAACAAAACACAGTCACTCACAGAAATATTAAAACATGCGAAAGTGAAAGGCCCTTTGTTAAAACACCAGAGTCGACCACATGACACAATTAGCTTTGTGACGTCTTTCCCTAATACACCTAAATATAAGTACTTTTTTTTTAATGTGTGTATTTTCTACATCAGTAAAATTAGAATATGGACTAATCAAATGAAATTCCAAAATATCTTTAGCCCTGAAAAACACACTAATCTCCCCTCGCGCTTTTTTCATAACAGGTCCTGAATATCCCCAAAAATAAAATTAGAGTTGATTGAGGAAAAACAGCCCCAAGAACCTCCTTGTATAGCTTTAAAGCTTTCACGAAAATAAGTTTGGATTGGAAAAAAACAAAAAAAAAAAAAAAAAACAGAATGAAAAAATGTGACACTGATGTGTCAGAAAACTTGGTGTGACTCCCCCACCACATAAATCAATGACAGCTCTGAAGAAGCAGCTCTGATTGATTTCCCACATCCATCATTCTGTCAGATCACTCCGCACCAGCAGTTCTCCACAAGCAGAATTCAGATCCCCAACAAATCCATCCATCCAGGGCTCCTCCAAATAATAAAATGTAAAAAGATATATGTATTTATATATATATATATTATATATATATATTATATATATATATATTGGAAGAAAAAAAAAAGAAGAAAAAAGTACCCCACAGCAGCAGTGTTATTGTATCCATGTGTAAAATAACGCACAGTGAGGCTTCCAGGAGTTATATTATAATTATTTTTTTTATTTCAGTCACGCTTGAAGCTATCGCAAATAAATACAGTGATCCCCATCTGGATCCAGTCCCTGCAAGAAGTACAATATAAAACGCATTGGGCCTAAATCTCCTTTTATAAACGTTGCCTATAGAGCTCTGTCTGTCCGTGGGTCTTACTGGTATCCTAAGGCCGAGGCTGTGGTCAGTCTCTGTCCGTACAAGGCGTAAGGGGAGTAGTAGGCCCCGGTGGCCGCGGGCACCGGCACCGGGGCACCGGGGGCGGGCAGGGGGCTCTTTGAGTACGGGTGGTAGCGGCTGCTCAGTCCGAGGGGGTGGTGCGGGCCCCTGAGGGCCAGCGTGCCGGGGCTGCCCGGGCTGCCGTTGTGGGGCATATGCATGTGACAGGCCATGGCGGCGGCCGCGGCGGCGTTGGCCAGGGAGGAGGAGCCCGGGTACCCGGATATCAACTTCTCCGTGCCCGCGAAGGCCGTGTGAGTCCGCAAGTGGCTGAGCAGCTCCTCGGAGGAGGGGAAGCGCTTGTCGCACGGTCCGTTCGCCGACACCCAGTTGCACACGTGCGGCAGCGGGTCGTTGGGCAGCATGAAGCCGTACGGGTACAGGGGGTGTCCGCCGAAGGAGGGCGCCGAGGAGTGCACGCCGTGCAGCGGGTGCGTCGGGTACATGAGCGGGTATCCGGACTTGAGCGCGGTGGCCGCGGCGGCGGCGGCCGCCGAGTCGTGCGCCGCGTTGGCGCCGGACGCGCCCGACAGGTGGCTGGTGCAGTGGTAGCTCAGGCAGTACGGGTCCCGGCACAGGCCGGCGGACATTAGCGACGGGGGGGAGGCTCCGGCCAGGGGGCTCGTCCCCGCTTTGCTGCAGCCCAGCGAGCTGGCCGCCGCGAACTGCGCGCTCAGCAGCTGGCTGCTGGACTTGGTGGGGTCAAGGGTCATCCCGTGGGGCAGGAACGGCTGCGCGTAGCCCGCGTACGCGCCCGCTAAACTTCCAGGGTACGAAATGCCGGCGGGGGGCAGCGGGAAAACCGTATGCCCGGGCTTGTAGGGGGACACCGGGGCCACCAGTCCGGAGGCGAGGACGCTGGAGGAGGAGGAGGAGGACGAGGAGGACGAGGAGGACGAGGAGGAGGAGGAGACCGACATGGAGTCCGACGTGGCGGCCTTGGATCCGGACGTGCTCTCCTGGTGCTCTCTGCCGTCGGAGGTAATCCCACTTATCCGATGGTTGCCTTCGCCGCCCTTGCTGCCCTCGCACTCCTTCCTCTCCTCCTTGTCGCCCCCGGCTTTGCCCTCCTGCGGCAGCGGAGACGCCGAGGTGCAGGAGCTGGGGCTGCCTGTCCTGGGGGTGAACGGCTGGCAGGTGGCGCTCGGCACACGGAAACCGGTTTTGCTATCTCCACTCAGGCCGCCGCCGCCTCCTCCGCCTCCTCCGCCGCCGCCAGAGTCCTTCTTCTCGGACTTGGAGTACGGCTTGAAGCTGGACTTGTCCTCGGCGCCGATGTCGCTCATCTTCAGCGGGCCGGACTTGGCCTCCTTGTCCCCGGATCCGTTGGAGGTGACGGAGGAGAGTTTGGAGGAGGACGGCGGGTCCGGTTTGCCGATCTGGGAGCAGGTCTGGGCCAAAAGAGCCAGTGGACTTTTCTTGGCATCGAGCTGGGGTGGGGTGGGGGGGGGGGGGGGGGGGACACAAGACAGTTAGTACACGGATATCAGTCATTACACGTGGAAATGGTGTTTTTTTAATTGGGGGGGGGGGGGGGGGGGGGGGGGGGGTTGTACGCACAGAGGGTCGCTCGCTCCATTTTACGCACGAACTTATCTCGGGGTGGAACTCGCAACAGCAGGCGCACGAATACCCGTCACACCGTGGGGGTTGACGTGCGTGACAAGCACACGTGCAAACACGACGCGAGGATCCAACACAAACAAACGCGTCTGATCCGAATCCAAACTCGGATCATCGCTTCAAAGGCTGAAAAGCTGCTGCGGGATTTAGGACGAACCCCCCCAAAGTCAGACCAAGTCCGAATTCAGTCCGGTACCTTTCAGATGATCATTGTCTTCACGCCGAAGTGATTTACGACCTAATCCGAGCCCCCACTTTGTCCAACAACACTCATCCGAGCGCTTTTTGTTTATTTTTTTTGACGCTCGTGTGCGCAAAAACAGCCCCCCCCCCCCCCCCCCCCCCCCCCCCCCCCCCCCCCCCCCCCCCCCCCCCCCCCCCACACACACACACACACACACACACACATCCCACCAAAGAACGTCCCCGCGGTTCTTACCTCGATGGGGCTGATCGGGGTGGACGGGAGCGGCTGGAGGTATTCCGGGTGTAAAATGTGTCCCGCACGAGCCGTCAGCATTTTCAGAACCTTGATGGGAAGACGGCCGGCTTGGCGAGAAGGGTGTGCGGGAGAGACGGAGTGGTGCACGGGCGTCCGGCTGCTCTTCTCTGCGCCCCTCTCTCCCGAGGAGCCGCTGTGCCAGGCAGGGTTGGTGCTATTTCTCAGGACTGAGACCGTGGGCGATGTGATCATGACCCAATGCGCGTGGAAATGGCTGAGAAATGCATGTGGAGCCCAGGGGGAAGAGGCGCGACAAGCCTTCGCGGGATCGACGAAGAGGAAGATGAAGAAGAAGGAAAAGCACAACACGGTTAAAATCCCATGAAGAAGAAGAAGAAGAGGAGGAGGAGGAAGAAGAAGCGGAAGGAGGAGAATCCCGTGTCGCAGCCGCAGTGCTCCGTCCTCGGCTCTGCTGACAGTGTGAGTGTGGCTGCGGGTCCGAGAGCGCACTCCGTTTACGTGGGTTACGCGGCCAGCAGGGATCACTCCGCCTCCTCCTCCGCCGGCAGCGTCTGAATTAGTCCGCGGATGACAGCGTCTCTCTCTCTCTCTCTCTCGCTCTCTCTCTCTCTCTCTCTCTCTCTCTC